>JAXIVJ010008127.1:0-45000 GCA_036785665.1 Chirona hameri
GGTTCTTACCGCATTGCTCTAAATTAATTGGTTTGGAGAGTTAACAGGGGGCTGTCAGCCCACCCCGTAGGGCGAAGTGGAAAAGCCCCCGTAGAGCGAGGGTTAAAGGGTACCAATCGAAAGAGCGCACCAACATGCAGATGGGGACTTCCGCCGATATTTCGATCACGGTCACCCAAGGTCACCCATCAAGATCAAACTATCAAAATCCCTCAATATCGACCGTATGTACCTTTGTATGGGCAAACGGTGCATCGCACGGCTTTGCAAGGCCACCAATCGAAAGAGCGCATCAAAATGCAGGTGGGACTTCCGATAAAAATTTCGATCAAGGTCACCCATCAAGGTCAAATTATAAAAATCCCTCAAAATCGACCTTACGTACCTGTTTACGGACAAACGGTGCAATGCACAGTTTGTCCGTCGATTGGTGGTCTTTGCGAAGCCGTGCGATGCAGTCTGTCCGTCCAAAGATACATTGGGTCTATTTTGAGGGATTTTGATAGTTTGACCTTGATGGGTGACCTTGGGTGATCTTGATAGAAATTTCCGTGGAAGTCCCACATGCATTTTGATGCGCTCTTTCGATTAAAGGGATCTTTCGACCCCTTTTTTTTAAACGTGCAAAGTAGCGTTTGTCAGGTTTATTTAGGTACCGGAAGGTGAAATGAGCTTACCGCTGCGGTGACAAACGCTCTGGAACAGACCAGCTGTGACAAACGGTTTTGCGGTGCTGCCCTGTCCTGCCAGGCATCATGAACTGGACGATGGACACGCCAGTGACGATGTGCAGGACCAGGCACGTAGCCATAATTTGTATCAAGGGAGAAGGTTGGGGGCACGTCAGTGGCGGATCAAATTTCGCTCCAGTTGTTGACCGGGGGGGGGGGGGAGGGCGTCGGGTCGTCAGCAGAATCGCATTTTATTTTATCTAGTGTAAACTGGTTTGCTCAGGGGGGGGGGGCGGGCATGTCCAGTGCCCCTCCCCCCTTGGCTTCGTCCTTGTGCAGGACACACAGGCGTCGTGCGTGACTCTGACCGCCGCCAGACAGACAGACAATCGGTAGCCTAGGCTGCTGCAGCGGTGACACGGCGAGCTCGTCCCTTGACGCGGCCTCCGCGGGCCGTCCCCTCCGCGCCGCGCGAGGAGCACCTAGCGGTCAGGTGGCGCGTTAGAGCCAGGTACGGGCGGCGCGGCCGGCCCACCGGCAGGCACACGGCGGCGTCACAGCAGCGCGGCCAGGTGACGCCACCGCCGCAGACCGGCTCTGTGCGCCCCTCTCTCTCCCTCTCTCGGACCGGTGAACGCCACCTCCGCCGCTGCTGCGCCGCCACCGCTCCGCCGTCCAGCTGGAGCCATGCTCACGTGAGTAGTTCAGGTGCCCGCCTGCTGGTGGTGGTCCCTGTGGGCGGGGCTCCCCTATGTAGAGTTCTTGATCATGGCAATAGATTGCTGTGTTGTTTTACCAGGGTGAGAATGGCAATATAGCGGTACAGACGGACAGCATAGCGGCAGGGTAGGTTGAGGAGCTGGCAGCGAGCACCGTCTGTAGTTGACTGGGCCCGCGGGTGTGGCTGCTTACCTGTAAACAGTCACCACCTGTCCACCCGTCAACGTCACGTCAACGTCAACGTCACGTCAACGTCAACGTCACGTCAGGCACGATACAGGAACTGGTACTAACTGAACTTTGTGTGACCGTTTGCATCATGCCACTTCGGGAATTCCCCAATGGTGCTCCGAAAACAGGCGGGAGTGTTCGCCTGCCAAGCATGCTTCAAAACTAACGGGTACTATCTTGTATTTCCACGGGAGCTTTTATCCCGTGTGCCCAGCCTTCCGGCAACCGTTGCTTCAAGGCGAAACTGACGGCTCGGTAGAAGAAACAGTGTCGGAAGAAAACACGTGGCGAGTTGTTTTATGGTTTATGGCCTGGCGTGGCGATACCAGGAACTTTCACTGTCACAGATTCTCCGCACAGCCTGCTGCGGTGTGACGTGACGCAGACGATGGTACGAGCAGACGATGGTACGAGCATACGATGGTGCGAGCAGACGATGGTACGAGCAGACGATGGTACGAGCAGACGATGGTGCGAGCAGACGATGGTGCGAGCAGACGATGGTACGAGCAGACGATGGTACGAACAGACGATGGTACGAGCAGACGATGGTACGAGCAGACGATGGTACGAGCAGACGATGGTACGAGCAGACGATGGACGCAGACGATGATACAGCACGAGCTCGGCCAGGATGTTACCACTGGTTCCTTATTTCTCAGTTCCCCCGACTCTCGATTTCTTCTGTTAGACATTCATCGTGACACGTATTTAGAATCTCCGACATCTTTTTTTTGCTCGCAAAGAATGACGAACCATGAGAGGGTAGACCGGGGAAAGCGCACCCCCGGGGAAATTCGCCCGATGTCAATATCTCGGAATTGCAACGACCTTGAGCAAAGACGACAGCGTCATCTTAGGGAGGGCGCAAACAAATGAACTAATGTCATTTTCTCCGGTTCAGCATCACGTCCGGTGAAAACGCTGTGCAGTAAGAAAGCTTTTTCATAAATTTAATGTAAAATGTGAACATTTTTAACATTGGAAGTTGGAACTAACAGGAATAAAGTCGTTATCGATGTGCAATGTCTGACTATATCATTCACAGATTATTGTCCTTTGGTTTACACCAATCATGAGCGCTCTAATAGCCATGCTCAGACAGGATTGGACCGTACCAATATGGTTGCTGCAGGGTAGTAGGCACAGCACTGGGTTACCGGGGCAAAGCGCCATTGGGACAAATACATTATCATAAAATGTAAAATACAAATGAGATTAAATAAATTAAAATCCAAACCCAAGAACAGATGAAAGTTGTAAAATTGTCTTTAAAAAAATCATTAAATCATCACAAAACAATGCGAATTCGTTTAATTATTTAATTATGAAAGGAGCGATAACCCTAACCAGAAATGCACAGGAAGCGCTTTTCACCCGGGGCAGGGGGAGCTTTGCCCGGGGTCGGGGCAAAGCGCCCAATCTGCATCACTTTAATTATCCATATTTGTTAAATAAATTTGTCGATGATTGAACGTCCATTTTCATTAGAAGGACAATTCATTAACGGTTCTTTTCGTCAGCATTATTTACCAAATCTCTCCCAAGCATAGCAGCATAGCTCATCCAAACATTAACGGGTGCGCGCTGCCCCGGACTACCCTACTACACTGAGAGAAAAAGTTACTAGGGGTGGTTAGTTTTGGGCTAGTGTCAAAAATTACGAGGCTTTTACTAACCACCCCTAGTAAAACGTAATAGGGGTATTACCCTATTTTTTTAGGGACCTGGTAAAATTTACTAGGGATCTGGTAAAATTTACCAGCCCGAAAACCATGAGCTAGTCAAAGCTTACTAGCCGGGTTACGACGGGGGTAGTACGCTTACTAGCCCGGTTACGAAGGGGTAGTACGCTTACTAGCCCGGTTACGACAGGGGTAGACACGCTTACTAGCCCGGGTACGAGGGGTAGTCACGCTTACTAGCCCTGTTACGACGGGGGTAGTCACGCTTACTACCGCAAATACCAGGGTTCAGCGACAGTTACTAACCCTGGTACTAGGGGTATAGTAAGTGGTACTACCTCTCTTACCAGGGGAATTCACTTTCTTACCAGCCCACTTACCATATATCCACCAGTTACTGCAGCTTTTGCGTTGACTGTTTTTCGCCCGAATATCTCAACAACAGGCAATTTTTCCGGAACGAGATTTATTCGTACAGTAAACCGAGTTGAAACATCTGACATGACAGTTATTACAGCAAAAACGCGGCTGATCGCCTGCTCGGGAACGCCCCCGAGTGCAGGCGATCACCTTGTTTTGCCCCCGATGGGCAAAGCACGGTTTCAGAACCTTTGGGGGCCATGCCCAATTGGGACCCTGGATCCGCCCTTGGGTTGCTGTATTGCAACAAGATACCTTCTATAAAATATGCATGAAATAGGCTTCACATGCATAACAAAATCACATGGGAGCAAACAAAACTCTACCACAAATTTCCTGGGAAGTTTGTTGACATTGTTCAAGAATAATTTAAAGTTGGGAGATGATACCTCTGCACCACTGCATGCCTGCATACGTATCTAACTAGGAAATGATACCATGAAAACTGTTCATAATGCAAAATGATACCATGCAAACTGTTCATAATGCAGTTAATACACTACCAACAAAGAGCAACAAGCATAAAGTACAACTTAACATGTGAGCACTCACCCCTCCAACACACGTAGCACGCACTCACGGTGGATCACTTCCGCACTCACGTCACGCAGTCTCTGCAGTCGCGAATCGATATGGCTGCTACTACTAACAAAGAGCAACAAGCATTAAGTACAATGCAGAGAAACTTAACACTTCACCCCTCCAACACACGTACCGACGCAACACGCACTTAAGCCAACGCAGTTTGAATGTACTTGAACGCATGCAGTTTCTGCTTGCGAATTAAGATGGCTGCCGCGTGCGCCGAATTCCGAGGGTAGTTAAAGGCCTGGTATAAGGGCGAGCCCCATAGTAAGCACCCTAGTAGGCAGCTTGTCGCGCGTGTGCCGAATGCAGGGGGTAGTTCAAGGCCTGGTTTAAGGGCGAGCCCCCTGGTCGCCACCCGCGGCGGCATATAGCTATAGGCTGGACTACGGGGTGGGCGAGAACAACTCCCCTCCCACCCCAAAAAAAAATGGTTGGCACTCTAGTAGGCAGATCATACTAGGTTCTCTACCATGGGTGAGACCCTGGTACTGAATACTACCATTAGTACCAGGCCTCAAAGGGTGGTATCTTGGGTGGAGAAGGGCTATACTAGGGGGCTGGTAAGACCCTAGTGTCTTTTTCTCTCAGTGTATATGAACGCTGTACATACAGACATGTTCAGCTTCGCGACTTATGGACGGTAACGGTGCAATGCTCATTCGCCATGCAATGCTTCGAACTATGAAGGACCCTGCCAGTATCTGGTTAGACGGCCGATAGCTATTCTCTAGGACATGACGGCGCCTATCACATGAGGAAGACTTCAATAGAGCACAAGCAAGCAGCACCATCAAGTCTGTAAGGCGCGTTAGGATAATACTGATTTAGGTATTGCCAGATTAGCCTGCTCAATAACCAGGACAAAATCATATTTAATAAATATTAATGGCACATGATGAATTTTCTCACTGCCCCCATCTCATATTATTATCTTTACAACGACACTTGTACGCAGGCATCGAAAAATAGACCACTCGGGCCGCATCCAACCGTTTCAAATGAAGGAGAAGGCTTAAAACGAACTCATGTATGGATCAAAGTTACCGCGGGCTATTGTTGTCGATCATAACGGCGAACGCTGAGAAAGCGGCAACGGGATATCACTTCTTCCACTTTGTTCGTTCGCTCTGTGATAGGCAGGGCTGCAGAGTCGGAGTTGGAGTCGGAGTTGGAGTCGGTAAAATTGTGCCGACTCCGACTCAGGCTGTCAGTTAGGGCAACGCATAGGCAAATTATTTGTAATATGCATCTAAGTGAACCACCGGTGGTGATGACTAAAGAAATCATACCTCTTCGACTTAGTTTGCGTCGATTATTTTGCCCATCAATGATTTTCGATCATGAGGTGTGTACCACGGTGAGCGAAATAGAACCCAGGGTCTGTCGTCGAATGCGGATTCAAAATGCCACCGCCAGGAATTTAAGCAACGATCACAAGAAATCAATCAATTTGCAAAAAAAAATCAGGTGTAAAGTGGCGTGGCTCTTCAGTGTTCAGGCGAGTTAAACGATGTATCATTTATTAACTATAGCATGCAATTATTGCTTAACCCGCGCGGCGCTGGCGGGGGGGGGGTTAATTGTACCCCCCTCCCGGATTTTTGCAATAACTTGAAAACTATGACAGATATCAAACTGACACTTACGGCACCTTATGGTGCATCAATTTTACGTCTTCTGCCAATTATTTTTTAATTTCGTGAGAACAAAATTCGGGAGATAATGACGTTTTAGTGACGTCATGTCATGTAATTTTTGGTGAAAAAAATGTTAAATGTTCGAAAAATCGTAGAAAATAGTGTATTTATGCACATTGCAAATAAAAGGCGTCAAAAGAAAGGAAATAACATTGTCTTTAAAATGGTTATCTCGGATTTACAAAATATTGGGTTTTTGACCCCCAAAATTGAAAAAAAAAGTTTTCGGAAGATTTTCCACATTTAAAAAAACAACCAGAAACCAGAAGACATACAAGAGAACTGAGTATGAACGATGCTGAAACCAAATTTCAAAGCAATATCTTTATTTTTGACTGACTTATGGCTAAGTATAAATAACTCTTGACGTCATTTTGTATTGCGTTTTGTGGCTTTTACTGACCAGATACAGACAAATAAATGTCATCACTGTATTTCGAAGACAAAACTAGTCTAGAAACATGCAATGCTTATTTAGATTAATCAATTTCAAATTTTGTCCTTATTGTGACCTGACCTTGACCTGAGGGCCATTATATGAGGTCAGGCTGTGAAAATGGCTGCTTCTATCGAATTATACGTGTAACATAACCCATACAACATGTGTCGCATGGCTTTCGTAGACCTGTGACATTTTCTGACCTGACCGTGACCTTGACCTTTGCTTACAATTTCACTTTTACTTATGCGGAAGATGCATTATACATTTGGGAGCACTTTGTGAGATAATAGTTGCAATATAAGGCTTTGGATGGAAAGTCTAGCCCAAAAACCCACACACTTAAATTTTGACACTTGACCTGACCGTGACCTGACATGTGACCTTATTTTAAGAATGTCGGGTATGCGTTAGATTGTTCTCACTGTGAGCTTTCGATCGCCGCCTTGCGCGTCTCGCTGCGGTTATTGGTTCGGAAGATAGGAGGGGGCGGGGGGGTCACATTTACCCCCTCCCCCCAGCACCGGGCGTTCGGATGGAGACCACAGCGCGGCGCGGGTTAATATTCATGTGGATGGTAGGGTTATTACAAGACTTGAAAAATTATATTGCTTTGACTTCAAGAATGATAAAATCGGAAGCTCTAGTCAGACATTGTCTATCAATTTAATTGATTTACTATATTGTCCATTAAATGAGTTCCAATCTTGAAACGGGATAATTTTGTTATGGGTGGTAACCTTTTTGTGCCTGTTGAGAATCGCTTCAGCTAATTAAAGGTCGGAGTCGATCTCGGAGTCGGAGTCGGAGTCAAAGTCGGAGTCGCCTGAAAACCGATCGACTTCGCAGCCCTGGCGATAGGTACCATGGTTAAACTCAGTGCCGACTTCAACATAGGAACATTGATTTAAACCCAGAGTATTTTAACCAATAACGTCTCTTTTGTCCTATAAGTAGTTCTTGTTGCAATTTGTTTTTTATAACAACTTTATTTAGCGAATAGCTGGCACCAAAACAACTCAAAACTACACTTAAGCTATATTTAATGTCAGAACTTCCCTTCCATATGTTAAATTGAAGCTCAAATTTAAAGTTAACAATGCACTTCCCATTTACGCCATAGTTGCCTGTCATAGTGTTCTGTGAACTTTTTTCGGCAGGATCACAGAGGGAACAAGCAAAGTGAAGGCAGTCATCTTCACAGTTGCCGCCCTCGCAAGTCTGGCCACCCTCATTGTCCTGGGCATCCAATTTCGTGAGTACCTACCTAAGCCGCGAATGTAATTTACCAGTACATTCAAGTGTTCTTTTTACCTTATAATTTAAACATAATTGGAAACATTATCGAATTACGACTGTCGCTGCCGCCGGACGCCGGTGCGTCGGTGAATGCAACATTCCATCTTACAATCACTTCTAACCGTGACTCGCCTGAAAAATCCAGCTCTTTTCACGCGTGAAAATGGGGACGCTGAGATCAGGCACGTAGCCAGGATTTCGTCCAGGGGGCGGCGCCTCGAAAGGGCCCTCTTCCCGAGCGCTGAAAGGGCCAAACAAAATGGATGAAAAGACACGTTACAAGAATTAAAAATGCAATATGACAGGTATGGCATGGGCCATACCAACTTTTAGGATCTGGAGTTAGCAAACTGCCATATCAACTTTGGAACCAGCGACACCAATTTGGAATCAGCTATACTAACTTGGAATACTTTTAAGCTCAAAACCTGGAACTCTGAAATAAATTGCGCCGCGGAGCGGCGCGAAAATTTTGAGTCTTATGCTCTGGATATGCTTTCTCATCAATGCGTCGCATTGCGTATGGTGCGGACCTCTAAAAATGTTATTGTGCGTCTAAAAGTGCGGGGAAAAAGTGTTAAAGTGAACTATTTTGCCCAATTATATAGGAAAGTAGCAACATAACACAAATGCGCCGAGAAACGGGCTGATTTTTTTTCTAACCCGCATATAATTTAATTTGTAGTTAAATTGCACCGCGGAGCGGCGCGAAAATTTTGAGTTGTATTCCCTGGACAACTGCATTCTTACTGTTGAAAGGCCCAGGGTCCCTTCAGATCGTCTAGGGGCCCCTCCGACCTTTTCAACGGCCTTCGGACCTGTTCAGGGACTCATCTGGGATCCACGAAAAGACATGATGTGGAGTGGGTGCTATATATTAAATACAAAGAGGGCTTACTCTACAAGAAAAAGTAAAATCGGAGCTTTCAGGTATATTGTAACACCCTGACGAATGACGAAACGAAATAACACCCTACAATATACCCGAAAGCTCCGCTTTTAATATTTTGTGTGGAGTAAGTCCTCTTTGTAGTTAATCTTCATCTGGGATCTCTACGTGCTTTTGGCCTTTCCGGTCTGACCAGGGACTTCTCTGACCTTCCAAGAAGCCCCTCTTGTGTGTCAAGAGGCCATTCGGCCTGTTCAGAGGTCCTTCCGACCTGGCCAGGGACTGCACTGGCTGCTTTGTCGCCCTGTCGACATGCTCAGGGGCCCCTCCGACCTGACCAGAGGCCCCTCCAGTCTGGCTAGGAACTCATCTGGCATGTTCAAGGGCCCTTCCGACCGGCCCAGGGACCCTTTCGGCCTAGCCAGGGTCCCTCTGACTTGCCCAGGAGCCCCTTCGATCTGCCCAGCGACTCTTCTGGTCGGACTGCGCTGGCTGCTTTGTCGCCCTGCCGACATGCTCAAGGGGCCCTCCGAACTGCCCTGGGGCCCCTCCGTGCTGGCTAGGGGCCAATTTGGCATGTTCAGGGGTCTTCTTTCCCGCACAGTGGTCCTTTCGGTCTGGTCAGGGGCCCCTCCGATCTGCACAGGGGCCCTTTGAACTTTCCAGGAGCCCTCTGGTCTTTCCAGGGCCCTCCAGTCTTATAAGGAGCCCTTCCGACCTGACAAGGGCTGCATTGGCTGCTTTGTCTCCTTGCAACATGCTCCAATTGTCCTCCCCGACCTGCCCTGGGGCCCCTCCGTGCTGACTATGGGCCCATTCGGCATGTTCAGGGGCCCTTCTGACCCACATAGGGGCCCTTTTGGTCTGGTCAGGGGCCCCTCTGACCTGAACAGCGACCCTTTTAACTTCCCAGGGGCTCTCTGGTCTGTCCAGGGGCCCTCCAACCTGCTCAGGGGCCCTTATGACCTGGCAAGGGACTGCGCTGGCCGCTTTGTCGCTCTGTCGACATGCTCAGGGGCCTCTCGACCTGTCTCGGGGCCCATTCATCGTGTGCAGTGTCCCTGACCCGCTCAGGGGCCCTTTCGGTCTGGCCAGGGGCCTCTCTGACATGCACAGGGCTCTTTTGAACATCCAAGAGGCCCTCTGGTCTTTCAGAGAGGCCCCTGGTGGCCCTAAAGGGCCTCTGAGGTGCTCTAAACTCTCTAAAGACCACGAGTGGTCTTAAAGACCACTCGTGACCACTCACTCAAAACCAAGCGAAGACCACTCAAAACCAAGCGAAGTGGTCTAAAAGACCACTTCGCGTGGTTTTAAAGAGTCCATGATACCGCGCTTCGCGCGGTCTCGTCGGCCCTTTTCGGCGCGCGCTGGGCGCCGAAAAGGGACCTCCAGGTCTCCAGGGGGGGGGGGGGGGGGGCGCACACGCCCCCCCCCCCCCCCCCCTTGGCTGCGTGCCTGGCTGAGATGTAATTAAAGGCGAGGGCGTGGTACGGCGTGTTTATCGGCGTAGTGCGCTCCAATGTTGGCTTGATTGTATTATTGTTCAGGGACTAACTTTGAGCCCCTCCGTGGACCAAGGCACTGAACCAGTTAAGATGCCTCCTCCGTGGACCAAGGCACTGAACCAGTTAAGATAGCCTACGTCTGCGTGTCTGATTGTCGAGTTGGACGTTGACATGCTGGATACTGGACAGATTTGGGTTGACAGGCGGTCTTTATGCCATTCGTGACGTCCGTGGTGACGTGCATACCACGTGTAACACGGAGTATGAAACACACCAGTCCAAACACACCAGGCAGCAACGGTGAGGCACGTGTCGCGTTCGCCGGCGAGCGGTGTCCGGCCTGTGGGGTGCCCGCTGCTCGTCCCAAGGTCACTCCGAGGTCGACTGAACGCGCATCCACGCATCAGCTCAGCCCACTCTAATCGGGAGGGGGAATAGTACACAATGGCAGCCCGCGTGGGTGCGAATTAATCAACTGGTTAGTTGGTTACTGGTGTTGAGTTCTCTTAACCCGCGCCCCGCCGGGGTATTCAGCCAAACACGCCCCGCAGGGGGGGGCAGATTCTGCCCCCTCGTTATCTTCCGAACCAATAACCGCAGCGAGACGCGCATGGCGGCAATCGAAAGCTCTCAATGAGACGCATCTAAAGCATACGCGATAGTTTTTCCAAATAAGGTCACATGTCAGGTCACGGTCAGGTCAGAGGTCAAAATTGAGGTATTTGAGTTTATGGGCCATACTTTCCATCCAAAGCCTTAGATTGCGACTATTATCGCACATAGTGCTTTCAAAGGTATAATGCATCTCCTGTATAAGCGAAAATGAAATTGTAAGCAAAGCTCAAGGTCAAGGTCAGGTCACTATCGGCAAGAAGTTTACAAAAGCCATGGGACACATGTTTTATGGTTTATGCTACACGCATAATTCGATAGTAGCAGCCATTTTCACAACCTGACCCCATATAATGTCAAGTTCAGGTCACATAAGGTCAAAATTTGAAATTGATTAAAGGGAGTGTGTCTACTGTTTTGGAATGTCAAAAATATTTTTCATACGGTAAGTAGCTGTTGGTTTGATTGTTGTATCTGATGAAATTCACATCTGGAGCCCCTTTAGTTGAATTTCACTTATATTGTTTTTTGTTTATTTTTGTTTCGATATCTATAAAACGATCGCCACTATGGTGGTGTTATGTAAAACGGCGCACCTAAGACAATACAATTACGGTCACATCATGCAAGATAGAAAGACGAGTTTTGCACAGCACGTTCTTGCCATTGTGAACTTTATTATGTGCAAGTTTCGTAGCTCTAAATTGATATCTTCTTTAAAAAATGGCCATCGGCCATCATCGAAATGGCCATCATCGAAAAGCATGATGGCCGTCCAGTTTCTGTTCGGCTGCTGCTATCAGCGTGCACGAGCTGTTTTGTTGAATTGCTATTGGCCGGCGCTAACAATATGCTAGCAGTTTAATCGATAGTTGCAGTGCTTCTAGTAGCGGAAGCCCTCTGGAGTCTACCCGATAACTTTTTGCTCCCAAGCAAATTCCTGGAGTCTTTGAATATCCCAGCAACTAGGGTGAATCTGGAGAAATGAAGTAATGGTTCAATTCAGAAAATTATGTTCTATAGACCAGTGTCAATAACCCCAACTAAACGATGTGAGTAGGCACACTCCCTTTAATATAAATACAAAAGTGATGTTGCTAGCAGAGGTCTATTTTTTCGGTAACTTGGTAGCGAGCGTTGGCGACAGATTTGTGTAAGTGAAGCGACAAATATTGTGCTTTGGGGAAGTTTATGCCGTTGTTGGAGGATCAGAACCCGGCCGAACCGAGCAAGATGGACCTTGTTTGTTACACTTGGTTGTGCGTCCCATTCTTTGCGAGCAAAAACAAAACGGGAAAGTTTTTAGAATACAAAAATGATGACTGGGCGAAATTTTACATTTTTGTTTACATTTTTACATTACATTTTGTACATTTACATTTTGTACATTTTACACGTGAGGAAAACGATCCCAAGCACAAGAAAATAAATGAGCACGCAACACAAAATATGCTTCATGGATTTCACCCACAATACAACACATAAGGTGTGCTTGCAAGCAAAATATCAACGAGTGGTTTTCTGGATCGTACAGACTTAATGGCATAATCATTAATAGCAGCCGCGTTTCTTTGGGGCGATCCGTTTTTCGCTGCCGGTATGCGTATTTGGGTTTCCCGCATTCTAATTGTCACCGAGTAGCCTAAAACTGAACATAAGTCAGTCAAAAATATAGATATTGCTTTGAAATTTGGTTTGGGCATCGTCCATACTTAATTCTCCAATATATATTCCTGTTTTTGAATATATTTAAGAAGAAAAAGATGTTATTAATTTTGTTTTGGAGAAATTTCCACAATTTTTTATCTCTCAAATATATTTAAAAACCGGAAGATATATTGGAGAACCAAGTATGGACCCAAACCGAATTTCAAAGCCATATCTATATTTTTGACTGACTTATGTCGTGTTTTACGCTAGCCGGTAGCAATTAGAATGAGGGAAACCGCGTGACAGGCCAGTTCGGTAGCGGGCCAGTAGCGGGCCCATTGTTAAGCGAGTGGTAGCAATAAAGCTTGTAGCGAAGGTGAGCGCCGCAGTGAGTGTCGCATGAAAGCTTTTTCAAAAATAACTCGCGTATTTATCAACCGATGGCAATGAAACTTTCAGTACCCTACTTTTGAACAATTTGACACATACTCTCAACTTTTGTTAAGTTCTATCTCCCATGACCCGTGACCTATGACCTTTTTCTCAAGGTCGTCAGCCGCAACTGGCGTCCCGTAGTATCGGTGCTAGCAACTTGTGCAGTTTCCGAGTGTTAGCTGCTCAGTAGCATATGCACAGGTGGAGGTGTCAACAGGTGACATGTATGGTTTCCACTGAGATTGTGACCTCAGTTGACCTTTTCAGAGGTCAACCGAGGTCACACTGATCTCCGATGACCTGATACGACTTTTTTGCCCTATGACAGTTGCTAGGACATTTTGTGACGCTGATTTCAAATTTGGCATCCATTTTACATTGTTATATGTTCCACTGGGGTCATGCATTTTCCCAGTTCAACCGAGGCCACTGACCTCCGATAACCTGAGATGACCTTTTTGGAATCTGGTAGTTTCTAGGACATTTTGTGACGCTGATTTCAAATTTGGCATCCATTGTGCTTCGCTCGGCTTCGCTCAGCTTCGCTCGTGAAACGCCCATCCAGGCGTCTAACTGAAAGTATTTTGCTTGATATATGGTGAACAATCCTTAACGAAACGTTTTCATCGTACGACGGAAATGGCCCCAGATTCGTTGTGAGCGACAAATCTCGCCATTTGTAGACCTCTGGTTGCAAGACCAGTTTTGTCTCGGAAGTACAGCGGTGGGATTTATTTGTCTGCATATGGTCACTAAAAGCAAAAAAACGCAACTTCAAAAAATGACTTCATGATTTACTAATACTTAGGAATTAGGAAGTCAGGCAAAAATAAAGATATTGCTTTGAACTTTTGTTTGGGTATCGTCCAAACTTGGTTCTCCAATACATATTCCGTTTTTGCATATCTAAAAAAGTTGTGGGGATTTTTCCGAGAAAAAAACAGTTGTTGGGATTTCTGGGGTCCAAAATCCAACGATTTATACAATCTGAGATAGCCATTTTGAAGAAAATGTCATTTACTTTATTTCCACATTTTATTTGCAATTTGCATCAAAACTAGGTTTTGTACAATTTTTCAAACATTTATTGTTTTTCCACCAAAAATGGCATGACATGACGTCAATAAAACGTCATTATCTCCCAAAGTACCACATACATTTAATTTAAATTTGGTGAGAAGATGTGGCTAGATGTAGTATAAGGTACCGAAAGTTTCACGTTGATATCTCTCATAGTTTTCAAGTTATTGAGAAAATCCGGGAGGGGGCAAATCCCCCCCCCCCCCAGCGGGTCGCGGGTTAATTTCTGAGCCAATTCGCCGCAGGAAGCGAGTTTCTTTGAATTCTCTGAATTAACTATTTGAGTAACAGTAACTAACGTAAAACAGTAACTTTCCCTGTGAATGGCACTAAAATCTTACGTGAGTTTTTACGGGGCCTCTATGTAGTATAATACGATCTTCGCCTTGCCCTTCAAAATAACCTCTCATTTTACAATTGCTATGTCCTTTCAAGTAATCCATAATGTGACATCGGATGGGATCGATCTTTGAGTGATCACCGACGTCGCCTGAAACGTGACCTCTGAAGTGACCACTTATCGACCCGTGATGTGATCTTTAACGTGACCCGTGATGTGGCCTTTGACGTGACCCGTTATGTGGCCTTTGACGTGACCTATGATGTGACCTTTGACGTGACCCGTTATGTGGCCTTTAGCGTGACCTATGATGTGACCTTTGACGTGACCCGTTATGTGGCCTTTGACGTGACCTATGATATGACCTTTGACGTGACCCGTTATGTGGCCTTTGACGTGACCTATGATGTGACCTTTGACGTGACCTGTGCTGTGATATCTCACGTGACCGGTGAGGTGACATCTGACGTGACCGGTGAGGTGACATCTGACGTGACCTGTGCTGTGACATCTGATGTGACCGGTGAGGTGACATCTGATGTGACCGGTGAGGTGACATCTGACGTGACCGGTGAGGTGATATCTCACGTGACCGGTGAGGTGACATCTGACGTGACCGGTGAGGTGACATCTGATGTGACCGGTGAGGTGACATCTGATGTGACCGGTGAGGTGACATCTGACGTGACCGGTGAGGTGACATCTCACGTGACCGGTGAGGTGACATCTGACGTGACCGGTGAGGTGACATCTGACGTGACCGGTGAGATGACATCTGACGTGAGCGGTGAGGTGACATCTCACGTGACCGGTGAGGTGACATCTGACGTGACCGGTGAGGTGACATCTGATGTGAGCTCTGTTGTTTGAAGCCTCTGACGTGACCATACTGTAACCTCTAACGTGGCCTGTGACTTGACAATAATGATTGTTTTGTTTGGGGAGGGGGAGGTCACCGACTCTTATGGTCATACAGCGCCACTGTGACGTGACCTCTGACGTGACCTGTGCTGTGACCTGCGTTGTGACCCGGCCGACCTGCCCGTGTTTCAGACGGTGTGGTGAAGCGGCCACCGGAGCGGTTGACGGACGGCGGCACCGCAGCCAGCTCCCCGTCCAAACTGGGCCGGTACCGGTCAGCGGCGATCTGCGCCGATGCCGGACTCTGCGCCTCCATCGGCAGGTCAGGGCCACCGACCTCCGGTCACGGTCACTGACCTCAAGTCACGGTCACTGACCTCAGGTCAGGTCACTGATCTCAGGTCAGGTCAGAGTCGCTGACCTCAGGTCACGGTCACTAACATCAGGTCACGGTCACGGAGTCACGGTCGGAAGTCACAGGCTCTGAGTCGGGGGTCATTAGCTCAGAGTCTGGGGTCACAGGCTCAGAGTCTGGGGTCACAGGCTCAGAGTCGGGGGTCACAGGCTCAGAGTCGGGGGGTCATTAGCTCAGAGTCTGGGGTCACAGGCTCAGAGTCTGGGGTCACAGGCTCAGAGTCGGGTTCACAGGCTCAGAGTCTGGGGTCACAGGCTCAGAGTCGGAGGGTCATTAGCTCAGAGTATGGGGTCACAGGCTCAGAGTCTGGGGTCATTAGCTCAGAGTCTGGGGTCACAGACTCAGAGTCGGGGGTCACATGCTCTGAGTCGGGGGTCACAGGCTCAGAGTCGGGGGTCATTAGCTCAGAGTAGGGGGTCACAGGCTCAAAGTCTGGGGTCACAGGCTCAGGGTCGGGGGTCACAGGCTCTGAGTCGGGGGTCACAGACTCAGAGTCTGGGGTCACAGGCTCTGAGTCGGGGGTCACAGGCTCAGAGTCGGGGGTCATTAGCTCAGAGTCGGGGGTCATTAGCTCAGAGTCTGGGGTCACAGGCTCTGAGTCGGGGTCACAGACTCAGAGTCGGGGGTCATTAGCTCAGAGTCGGGGGTCACAGGCTCAGAGTCGGGGGTCACAGGCTCAGAGTCGGGGGTCACATGTTCTGAGTCGGTGGTCACAGGCTCAGAGTCGGGGTCACAGGCTCAGAGTACGGGGTGATTGGCTCAGAGTCGGGGGTCATTAGCTCAGAGTCGGGGGTCATTGGCTCAGAGTCTGGGGTCATTTGGCGTCGTCGGATTCCAGTCAGAGCTGGGGATATTACAGCTTCGCTAACTCAAGAACCGAATTGTATGTGGATCCCAGTGGCGGATCCAGGGGGGGGGGGGGGGCCGTAGGGGCTGAAGCCCCTGCCTTAGAAAACGGCGCCATTTTTGTATAGGATTTGCCGGCACCGAAGGCGCCGTAGCGTTTTCAGGAGGCCGCCAGGGCGCCCTTGCGTCTACCAACAGCATCGTAGCACTCTTGGAAGGCACCCTGGCACCCTCAGAAGTCATCTTGCCGCCCTCACAACGCATTATGCCGCCCTCGGAAGGTACATCGCCGCCCTCGGAAGGCATTATGCCGCCCTCGGAAGGCACCATGCCGCCCCCGTCACCGAGGAAATATGCCGCCCTCAGGCCTGAAGCCCCCTGCCTTAGAAAATCCTGGATCCGCCCTTGGTGGATCCACCTGCATGCATATGCATACAGGTGTAATAGTATACTTCAAGTCCATTTCGAACATGCTCAGGCTCTTCAGCTGTCATATTTATTCACCACACAAGTGTGAATAAAGTGCCATTCTAATGCAACCACATTGGCTACCCACTTTTTAGCCGCACAGAGCATATGACCAAATGAGCATTATGATACATGTGTCAGGGGCCGATCCAGAAAATATTCAAGAGGGGGAGGGAGGGGGTCATCAATTGCAGTGGTGCCCCTACCTATACCCAAATATGAAAACTCAAAGGATTTGGTCCACTATATTTTTAGGGTGACCCTATTTTTTTAGTTGACAAAACGTTGGCTAAAGGTATTTGCAATATCAGTCGTACCCTTTATATAATTTAAAGTGCTGCGGATGGTGCTAAAATATATAATTTGTACAGTCAAGGGCGGCCCCAGACGGCTGATGCAGAATTGATCAAGAGGGTAGTAGAGGTTCGTGACCAGGAGAGGGAGATGTGGGGGGGGGGGGTAGCCGTTTTTTACTAGCAGTAAATTGTATGCATACGATAGCAGTGTCATATTGCTTTTTGTCTCGAGCGGACTTCACAAATGTTCTTGAACTAAAAAATAGGCAGGATTTTGCGAAGTGAGGGGCTTGAAGAAAATGTGTCACAAAGGCTCAACTACAAATGGTATTTACGCAAAATGGACACCCATACAGCTATTATGGTGCCGCGAAGCGGCGGAAAAATTCGATGCTTTGAGCGGGCTGAATAACTGATTTTTGCTATTGAAACCAGGATGCAGGGTCAAAACGAGGCAATATGTCTGGAGCAAAAGGTGGGGTCAAAAGACATGTTGCCTCCCCTATTTAAGGCCAAAGGCGGGGCCATGACCCCCATGTCCCCCCTCCCCCTGCGGCCGCCAGGGTGTAGGTACAGTCTATAGTACACCTTTTTGTACTGGAAAAGAACACTGATTGATTTGCGCCGCGTAACGGCCCGGAATTTTTTGCTTATTTTGTTTTGGTCTGGATAACTAGACCCTAAAAAAATCGAAAGATACTATAATCTATATATATCAGCCCAAGGGTGAGAAAGTGAAGCAGCCACTCAATGAGATTCTTCCACCGCAAAGGTAGAAGGAATTTCGCCGCAGTGGCACAACAATGCGATATTTTCGATTTTTTAATCACAAAATTCTAACAGCTTTGGGTGGAGTTGCTTACCAGTTTCAAATACGTTTCATGGATTTCCAGCCATAAACGACATTATACAAAAAATGGCGGGCACTATGGGTTCGTTCGCGACACAAAAAAAAAGATAGTCAGCAAACATTGTGACATCGAGGATTTATCAGGACGCACGTATGTAATATGCGCCGCGAGCGCCGCGTTTTTGTCTCTTAATTTTGCACCATTTCGCATAAAATAGGTGGATTTTCAGCAATTTGATGGGGCACCAGGGCATTGGTGCCCAGCCTCCCATGCTCCTGAATTCAAGGGGCACTGTGCCCGGTGCCCCCTCCCCCCCCCCCCCCCCCCCCCCCCTTCCCTGTTCCACCGCCTATGGAAGTGGATCCCGACTCCCGAAGGCCCTCAGGGCCCGTCGAGTCCGATACGTTGCTGCCTCTGGTATAAAGGCACGTGCCCCTACGTAGCCCAAGGGACAGGAGGCATGGAGGAACATTTTGTTGCATTATTTAGCAATTCTAATTTAGCATCATTTCGTGAGAGAGAAAAAAAAGTTTTCCAGCGACCAATGCTTGTGATTTCATGGCGGCACCAGGCCGGGGCCTCCCGTAAGGATTTTGGACTGAGTGGGCATTTTGGCGAGGCGGGCTTATATTATAGGGAGGGGGCACCGGCGGCCTGAGGGGCCCTTTAGCCCTAAGGAAGGGGAAGGGGGTTTTTGGTCCTCCTTTTGCTCCAGTCTCATTTCCTCGTGTGAGTCGTGATACCCCTACGGTCTGATTCAAATTGCAAAATAATGTTCCAGCCTTCCGAAACCTCAAATTTCGCGCCTCTTGGCGGCACAATTGTTATGTGGCTCATGGCTGTCAATTTCTTCTCAATATTAATACTTGTGACGTTTCAGGACAGTTATGTGCATATTTTTCTTATAGAGCCTACATTAGCCAAATCCTGCTTGTACACCTTGCAACCGGCGAAAATTGGCAGCGTCCCAAGCCGCTTGGAACATTTAGGGTTATCAAATAGTAATCATAGCAGCTTTCACGAAGGATTATTGCGCTGAAAAGAAAATATAATTTTCTGAGAAGTTTTGGTATAGAAGTCTTAGTTCGACGATCCATTCCTTAACTACACATCTTTTACATGCGATTTTTTGTTTGAAATGTCCCTCATAATTTTGTAATATGTTGGTAAGAATATAATACGTTGAAAAAAAAATTGCGGTTTGGTGGTAATTAACTAGATAAACATTGATAGGTCAGTTGTGATGCCAGATCTACACCGACTGAAACTTGTCAGAACGGTTCAAAAAATTATGTGTCGTATGACGCTATTGGCCGCAATGGACTCGCCCAATCCGGCGGCCGGCCTGTGCGACTTGGCTTTGTCTATATGCGCGCGGCACGCGGGTCGCAAGCGACGGCGAATCGATGCTGGCCCATCAATGTACATGCGCAGACAGACCTGTGATCTATGACGCTGCCAGATTTAGTAATTAGTATGACGGTATGCTAAACTGAACGAATGGACTCTAGACGCATATGTTCTTTAAAAACGGCCAATTTTGTATCATAAACTTGTTATGAGCTCAATACATGTTTCCAATAACTACTGCATAGTGATAATATCGCCTAAATCATTCATGTATTTCTTGGAATGTATAATATAATAAGACTTCTATACCAAAACTTCTCAGAAAATCTATGTTTTTCTTTTCAGCGCAATAATCCTTCGTGAAAACGGCTCATGTATCAAATCAAAACCTAGTATAAATGGAGCTAAACCGGTCGTACCAGTCTATGATGTTCGCAGGCATTATTTTGCTCTGTTAAAATGCAGTCAATGTGCATTTTAAATCAAATCTGTGAATAACATTAATTAATCATTAACTAAATATAGGCAGAAGAATTGCTCGCGCCAAGGGTTCTCGTTTTACTTGTGGGATTTGAGAGGCTTATCTCTGGTTATAATGTAATGGAGTTGTGAGGGCATTCCTGCCAGGCGCCCTTCTGCTCAGTTCTTCGTCTGTATCCTTTTCTCTGCTGCTAGGAGTACAAGGGAAGTAGGTAACTGGACGGTTGACCTATCTCTCCAACGTTGGCAATGGTCACCGGGCATCACCAACAACCCCAGTCCTGCACCTTTCCCCGTTGTACCGTCTCACCTGCAGGGGCGAAACATTGCCCTCCCTCCTTGAGCAGTGAAGTGGCATGTAGTTGAACGGGTCTATGGTATGAATGAATTGGCCTATGCAATGATCCAGGATGTTCAGCCTCAATATTTAAGCATCTTCTACCATCTGATGCGATTGTATGCAAGGGGACGACATCAAAAGCTCACTTTCACCGTCTGTCTCTAAGAAAGAAAGCTATGACTCTCGGACCTCAACACGATCTGCCCCAACACAGCAAAATAAGAACAGAGCACTCACACCCCTCTCTTCTCGACGCAACTCGTCTCCCCCACGCTACAGTACACCGGCGCCGTCGTGGCCCTGGTACACCGGCGTGGTGGTGCCGCTGGTGCACCGGCGCGGTGGGCCCATGGTACACCGGCGTGGTGGTGCCGCTGGTGCCCCCGCGTGGTGGTGCCCCTGGCACACCGGCACGGTGGTGCCCCTGGTACACCGGCGTGGTGGTGCCGCTGGTGCACCGGCGCGGTGGTGCCCCTGGTACACCGGCGTGGTGGTGCCGCTGGTGTACCGGCGCGGTGGTGCCCCTGGCACACCGGCGCGGTGGTGCCCATGGTACACCGGCGTGGTGGTGCCGCTGGTGCACCCGTGGTGGTGCCGCTGGTGGTGCCCCTGGTACACTGGCGTGGTGGTGCCCCTGGTACACTGAAGCGGTGGTGCCCTGGTACACCGGTGGTGCCCCTGGTACACCGGCGCGGTGATGCCGCTAGTGCACCGGCGCGGTGGTGCCCCTGGTGCACCGGCGCGGTGGTGCCCCTGGTGCACCGGCGCGGTGGTGCCCCTGGTACACCGGCGCGGTGATGCCGCTAGTGCACCGGCGCGGTGGTGCCCCTGGTACACCGGCGTGGTGGTGCCGCTGGTGCACCGGCGCGGTGGGCCCATGGTACACCGGCGTGGTGGTGCCGCTGGTGCCCCCGCGTGGTGGTGCCCCTGGCACACCGGCACGGTGGTGCCCCTGGTACACCGGCGTGGTGGTGCCGCTGGTGCACCGGCGCGGTGGTGCCCCTGGTACACCGGCGTGGTGGTGCCGCTGGTGTACCGGCGCGGTGGTGCCCCTGGCACACCGGCGCGGTGGTGCCCATGGTACACCGGCGTGGTGGTGCCGCTGGTGCACCCGTGGTGGTGCCGCTGGTGGTGCCCCTGGTACACTGGCGTGGTGGTGCCCCTGGTACACTGAAGCGGTGGTGCCCTGGTACACCGGTGGTACCCCTGGTACACCGGCGCGGTGATGCCGCTAGTGCACCGGCGCGGTGGTGCCCCTGGTGCACCGGCGCGGTGGTGCCCCTGGTGCACCGGCGCGGTGGTGCCCCTGGTACACCGGCGCGGTGATGCCGCTAGTGCACCGGCGCGGTGGTGCCCCTGGTACACCGGCGTGGTGGTGCCCCTGGTACACCGGCGCGGTGGTCCCCTTGGTTCAAAGAACACTGCAAATGATGTGCGCCGCATAGCGGCGCAGCATGCTTTGCTTTACTTTGGATTTTCTCTCTCTTTATTTGGGGGTTTTGGTGGTGCCTCGGGGCGGTGGTGCCCCTAGTGACCCCTGCGCTGTGGTGCTCCTTCACGGCCCAAGGGGTGTCATGACCCCGTGACCCCCCCCCCCCCCCCCCCCCCCCCCTGGATCCGCCACTGCCATGAGTGGTACACTGCATTATTTCTGTCAGACGAATCTGTTCTGTTTGGCGGCTTCACAGCAATGTCAGTATCAGGATAGTACAAGCGTCAATGTGTAATAGAATCACAAGCGCAGCACATGTCTGACGTTAGATCGACCGGAAATAATCTGCAGATAAAGCCGTAGTGTGTTTATGAGGGACAAATACACACGCTGGCTAACCACTAACCAGTGATTGGAACGGCTTGAGTCTCTAAAATTGAATGGCAGTGGAAGCGAATACTGGATATGACACCTATGGTATATGAACTATTATCATACCCAGAATTCAAGCGAGCGCCTTCTCTCTGCAATTTAACTCTCTTCGTGGAATATAAAAATGATAATTTGTTTCCATTTCACCCTTTAGGCAAAGTCTTAGTAGGAATAAAGATAAATATGTAGGCAATAAAGTGCGCAATAAAAGCTCCAACCAGCACCATTAATTAAATCCTATAAAATAAGATACTACAGTCATCAGTGGGGACAGCGCCTCTGTGCAGGCGCGTAACCACCACTGGGGTCACTGGGAATCAGTTCCAAGTAACATTTTTTTGGATTTTAACATTACGCCTATGGGCGTTGCATGGGAATAATCGACTTCAAAGTGCCTCCGTCCCCCCTCCCCCTACTTTCGGAAGGTGGTTACGCCCATGCCTCCGTGCCAACAACACGGCTCCACTCTCCCCGCGCGGCTGTGTTCACCACCTGTCCACCTGTCGTGCGAATACTGCTGACGTCACTCGGCTGTCGTCATCAGTGCACGATGACGGTCGGTTCGGTCGGCACGATGACGGTCGGTTCTGTGGTGCCGGCAGCGGCGCGGGGGGTCGCACGGGGCGGGAACTGAAGAGACGGCGGATCGGAGAGATCGTCACGCCTTAGCTGTTTGCATTGTTTGGCGACGTGCGGTTTCTCTCGAAGGTCGCGAGATATAGATAGTCGTGGCTTCACTCCGTCTGGGCTTCAACGGGCAACTATCGCCGATCGGGGCTCCTGACTGAAAACATGTTTTTTCTGTGTGGGCTGATGTATGCATTAAATCCGGCTATAGAAGCAGGAAGACAATACATTAACTGAGCCAAGGTCCCTGTTCTGCAGTTGTGCTGGAAATCGTCTGCCTGTTACAGCTGCTGTCACGATGTGGCATGGGTGCATCAGTACACGACTGGTCCGAATGGAGCGGCGTTATTGCGCAGCAGTTTGAGCGGTATCGGTATATCCCGCGGAATGCATGCTGCCGACCGCAGCGACAACCGGTCCCTGTCGCCCCACCGGCGTCTGGCGTCTGGCGACCTGTTCCTGTCGGTCAGAGAACGTCTATCGCCAATACTCCATTAGTCACACGAATATAAATCCCTCACTGCATAACACGAAACATGACGGCAGCTTGCATAGGAGCACTGCTGGGTAAAAGCTGGGCATTTCAGCCTTCAAATGGTCAAAACGTATTGTATGATGCCATTCGGGATCATACAATAGTAGTATGAACGTATTGTATGATACATTGAACGTTATCGGGACCTTACTGTGTAACCCATCGATGCCGGTCTTCGGTCATCGGTGTAACCCATCGATGCCGGTCTTCACCGCTGCTCTCTCCCTCTCTCCACTCTGCCCGCTCGCAGGACGATGCTGGAGCGCGGCGGCAATGCCGTGGACGCCGCCGTCGCCACTCTCATCTGTGACGGCGTGGTCAACCCACACAGCATGGGCATCGGCGGCGGCTTCGTCATGACCCTCTACAACCACAGCACGGGACTGACCGAGACTCTGGTGGCGCGGGAGCGCGCGCCGGCCGCCGCCACCGCAGACATGTACGAAGAGCCGGAGATGGCCCAAGACGGTGAGGGACGCAGTGGCCAAGTCACGCAGACTACACCTGTGGGGAGAGTAGGAGCGTGTCAGGTGGTCACGCAGACTACACCTGTGGGGAGGAGCGTGTGAGGTGGTCACGCAGACTACACCTGTGGGGAGAGTAGGAGCGTGTGAGGTGGTCACGCAGACCACACCTGTGGGGAGAGTAGGAGCGTGTGAGGTGGTCACGCAGACCACACCTGTGGGGAGGAGCGTGTGAGGTGGTCACGCAGACCACACCTGTGGGGAGAGTAGGAGCGTGTGAGGTGGTCACGCAGACCACACCTGTGGGGAGGAGTGTGCGAGGTGGTCACGCAGACCACACCTGTGGGGAGAGTAGGAGCGTGTGAGGTGGTCACGCAGACCACACCTGCGGGGAGAGTAGGAGCGTGTGAGGTGGTCACGCAGACTACACCTGTGGGGAGAGTAGGAGCGTGTGAGGTGGTCACGCAGACCACACCTGTGGGGAGGAGCGTGTGAGGTGGTCACGCAGACCACACCTGTGGGGAGAGTAGGAGCGTGTGAGGTGGTCACGCAGACCACACCTGTGGGGAGAGTAGGAGCGTGTGAGGTGGTCACGCAGACTACACCTGTGGGGAGAGTAGGAGCGTGTCAGGTGGTCACGCAGACCGCACCTGTGGGGAGAGTAGGAGCGTGTCAGGTGGTCACGCAGACCACACCTGTGGGGAGGAGCGTGTCAGGTGGTCACGCAGACCGCACCTGTGGGGAGAGTAGGAGCGTGTCAGGTGGTCACGCAGACCACACCTGTGGGGAGAGTAGGAGCGTGTCAGGTGGTCACGCAGACCACACCTGTGGGAAGAGTAGGAGTGTGTGAGGTGGTCACGCAGACCACACCTGTGGGGAGAGTAGGAGCGTGTGAGGTGGTCACGCAGACCACACCTGTGGGGAGAGTAGGAGCGTGTGAGGTGGTCACGCAGACCACACCTGTGGGGAGAGTAGGAGCGTGTGAGGTGGTCACGTAGACCACACCTGTGGGGAGAGTAGGAGCGTGTGAGGTGGTCACGCAGACCACACCTGTGTGGAGGAGCGTGTGAGGTGGTCACGCAGACCACACCTGTGGGGAGAGTAGGAGCGTGTCAGGTGGTCACGCAGACTACACCTGTGGGGAGAGTAGGAGCGTGTGAGGTGGTCACGCAGACCACACCTGTGGGGAGAGTAGGAGCGTGTGAGGTGGTCACGCAGACCACACCTGTGGGGAGGAGCGTGTGAGGTGGTCACGCAGACCACACCTGTGGGGAGAGTAGGAGCGTGTCAGGTGGTCACGCAGACTACACCTGTGGGGAGAGTAGGAGCGTGTGAGGTGGTCACGCAGACCACACCTGTGGGGAGAGTAGGAGCGTGTGAGGTGGTCACGCAGACCACACCTGTGGTGAGAGTAGGAGCGTATGAGGTGGTCACGCAGACCACACCTGCGGGGAGAGTAGGAGCGTGTGAGGTGGGCAGATAACGCGACATGCAGAGACGCTCGCCTGTACCTTTATGAAGTATAGATTTCCGCCTGCAGAGAGGCTTATCAAGCTGTAAGGGTGAATTAAGAAGAGCATGAAAATATAGGTTAAAAGCAAGCGCTCAATATTTTACAGGGTACAGGAGACAGTGGCGGATCTAGGTTGCGAGTTTGGGGATACAAATTTCGCTCCGTTTCGTCAGCGAAAAGTTGTTGACCGAGGGGAGGGTCGTCAGCGCGAAGAATCGTTGAGCGGAGGGGGTGTCAGGTCGTCAGTGCCAAAGAGTCGTTGAGCGGATTGGTGAGTGGGTAAGGACTTCCCGGAATAAGAGTCACAACCTCCTGGAACGTTTTTTTGGGGGGTGGGGGGGGGGGCAAAAACATACGTTTGCCTACCATTTTGTTTAGTTTGGGGGGCAATTGCCTGTTTTGCCCTATGTAGATCCGACACTGACAGAATAAGTATTTATCCTGGCGAGATATGTATCGGAGTACACATTGTAAACAAATGGATTTAGTAAGTGCTGATCCTAAAGTTTCTGTTTCTTTTCGTTCTTTCCATTGTTTGTTTATTTTGTTTATTGGCAAACATCGTCGATGGGATACCCCAATGATTCGCCCCTGTAGCTCAGTTGGGAGAGCGCTGGACTTCTGACCTCACCCGGTAGTGGCAGCCCGGGTTCGAGTCGCTTCGGCGCTCGCTATTTGCCCCTGACTAGGATGGCCTGTGGCCGGTGGCAGCGGTCGCACTCAACGTCAGGTGACGTCAGAGTGCGGGGCGGACCGTGTCCATGTATGTCGGGCACGTACAACTTTCGTTCTAAATTCTGCCGGACGCCAGGAATTGCTTGACCGGGTGGTGGGGTCAGGGCCTGCGCAACAAGCTATGCTTAGCGCGGGGCCTGACCTCGGAAATCCATCCATTCAAAAACATTCGGACCAAATATATATATTTTTTAAATGATGGACAAACTCAAAATGTAAAGGTACCTAAAGCTACAAGACAAACACATGTTAAAATATACGAAATACACCCTAAACATAAAATATGACATGAACGAAACATCCGGCACACACAGCACAACATCAATTACAACGATGCGACGTACAGCTTCACTTTGGTGCGAAACTGATGGTAGGTACGCATCGGCAAAGAGATCAGCCGATACGTACCATCAGTTCCGCACCAAAGTGAGGGTGTACAGGTACCGACAGGTACCGACAGCATGCACAGCGCACTCACAGCCGGACTCCCTGTGTGACACTGCCCATTCCGTCGCAGTCTGTCCCGACGTCTGACCACTGCGTGTGACACTGATCATTCCGTCGCAGTCTGTCCCGACGTCTGACCACTGCGTGTGACACTGACCATTCCGTCGCAGTCTGTCCCGATTTCTGACCACTGACCATTCCGTCGCAGTCTGTCCTGACGTCTGACCACTGCGTGTGACACTGACCATTCCGTCGCAGTCTGTCCCGACGTCTGACCACTGCGTGTGACACTGACCATTCCGTCGCAGTCTGTCCCGATTTCTGACCACTGACCATTCCGTCGCAGTCTGTCCTGACGTCTGGCCACTGCGTGTGACACTGACCATTCCGTCGCAGTCTGTCCCGATTTCTGACCACTGCGTGTGACACTGACCATTCCGTCGCAGTCTGTCCCGATTTCTGACCACTGACCATTCCGTCGCAGTCTGTCACGATGTCTGACCACTGATCATTCCGTCGCAGTCTGTCCCGATTTCTGACCACTGACCATTCCGTCACAGTCTGTCCCGACGTCTGGCCACTGCGTGTGACACTGACCATTCCGCCACAGTGTATCACGATGTCTGACCACTGCGTGTGACACTTGGTCGCAGTCTGTCCTGATGGCTGACCACTGCGTGTGACACGGACCATTCCGTCGCAGTCTGTCCCGATTTCTGACCACTGACCATTCCGTCGCAGTCTGTCCCGATTTCCACTGACCATTCCGTCGCAGTCTGTCCAGATTTCTGACCACTGACCATTCCGTCGCAGTCTGTCCCGATTTCTGACCACTGACCATTCCGTCGCAGTCTGTCCAGATTTCTGACCACTGACCATTCCGTCGCAGTCTGTCCCGATTTCTGACCACTGACCATTCCGTCGCAGTCTGTCCCGATGTCTGACCACTGCGTGTGACCCTGTCTACCTCAGGTGGCCTGTCGATCGCGGTGCCGGGTGAGGTGCCCGGCTACTGGGCGGTGCACCAGCGGTACGGCCGGCTGCCGTGGCGGGCTCTCTTCCAGCCGGCCATCAGCCTGTGCCGGTACGGCGTGCCCGTGTCGCACCCTGTACACTACGCGCTCAACAGCGCGCGCGTCCAGCGCCTGCTGCGCACCAACAACTCCCATCTCGGGTGAGCCGGGGCCACCACTGGCTTGTGGCCAGAGCTTTGATAGAAACTTAGTGAAAATGCAGCATTTCTACTGCACCAGTTTCATTATTTTCACACAAAAGAGCCTTCGGATACTTCTTCAGCCTGAAGCTTTACTAGCAAATGTGCATCAGAAGAACGAAATTAACGCGATTGAGCGTGGCTGCTCCATCCCAAGTGGTCCATCCCGGCTGCTCCATCCCGAGTGAGCGTGGCTGCTCCATCCCGAGTGATCGTGGCTGCTCCATCCCGAGTGATCGTGGCTGCTCCATCCCGAGTGGTCCATCCCGGCTGCTCCATCCCGAGTGATCGTGGCTGCTCCATCCCGAGTGGTCCATCCCGGCTGCTCCATCCCGAGTGAGCGTGGCTGCTCCATCCCGAGTGATCCATCCCGGCCGCTCCATCCCGAGTGATCGTGGCTGCTCCATCCCGAGTGATCGTGGCTGCTCCATCCCGAGTGGTCGTGGCTGCTCCATCCCGAGTGGTCGTGGCTGCTCCATCCCGAGTGGTCGTGGCTGCTCCATCCCGAGTGGTCGTGGCTGCTCCATCCCGAGTGATCCATCCCGGCTGCTCCATCCCGAGTGATCGTGTCTGCTCCATCCCGAGTGATCGTGGCTGCTCCATCCCGAGTGATCGTGGCTGCTCCATCCTGAGTGGTCGTGGCTGCTCCATCCCGAGTGGTCGTGGCTGCTCCATCCCGAGTGGTCGTGGCTGCTCCATCCCGAGAGTGATCTCCATCGAACGGTTCCCCCTATGTGCGTTCCAGGGACATTTTCCTGAAGAACGGTAACGTGTCGCTGGACCTTGGGGACGTGGTGCGGCACCCGAAGCTGGCGGCCACGCTGGAGAAGATCGCCGAGGGCGGCCTGCAGGCGTACCAGGACCTGGGACTGAAGCTGGCAGAGGACATACAGCAGATGGGCGGCATCGTCACTCACGACGACATCAAAAACTACGTGTGAGCACGGCGGACGGCAGCGCTAGTTAATAGCGAAGTTATTGCGGTGTCGTTTTATTCTGAATTATCCACTCCAAGCAACGCGAACGTGCTGCACTTGTTGCAACGAGTCCTAGGTTTGTACAGCCTTGATTTGTTGTATCTTCGCATTGTTGCCTGTTTCTCAATTATTTGAAAGCAACCTTTTTAATCCAGAGATTCTTCGAAGGCTGCTAACCAGTTGTGTGCCGCCTCCTGCTCCTCGTTTCAGTCCCACCTGGGTGGCGCCGGTGCGCGTGCCGCTCCCGGTCAGCGGGTTGACCCTGTACTCGGTGCCGCCGCCGGCCAGCGGCGCCGTGCTGGGCCTCATCCTGGGAGTCCTCGACGGGTACCGGCTCACAAACGCCAGTCTGGCCGGGGACAGCACGCAGGCGCAGACCCTGCACAACATCACCGAGGCCTTCAAGTTCGCCTACGCCCAGCGCAGCTTGCTCGGCGACGCGGCCTTCGTCGATATGGAGGAGGTGACACGCGGCGGGACGAGGCGTCCTCAGGGCTTCTGGGTCACGGGGGTGAAGTCGGTGTTTAGGGTTTCAAAGAGATAGATCGTCACCACGCCATTGGCGGATCTAGAACGGCCAAGTGAAGTTGAGTTGAGGGTCAATTTCCAGGAAGTCTGACAAATTGCCTGGTGAAAGCTGCCCAGCTTTACTTTGATATCAGAAAATGTGCCATCTTATAGGCCGATTTCAATCGTTTTTGGGACCATGACCCCAATGTCCCCTGAATTAGCCCTTGCACCACGCTAGCACGACACTCGCAGTCGTCACGTGACATCGTCAGTCAAACACGTCACCTCTGGTGTCGTCACGTGATATCACCAGTCTAACACGTCACCTCTGGCGTCGTCACGTGATATCGTCAGTCTAACACGTCACCTCTGGTGTCGTCACGTGATATCACCAGTCTAACACGTCACCTCTGGTGTCGTCACGTGACATCGTCAGTCTAACACGTCACCTCTGGTGTCGTCACGTGATATCACCAGTCTAACACGTCACCTCTGGTGTCGTCACGTGATATCACCAGTCTAACACGTCACCTCTGGTGTCGTCACGTGATATCACCAGTCTAACACGTCACCTCTGGTGTCGTCACGTGATATCACCAGTCTAACACGTCACCTCTGGCGTCGTCACGTGATATCGTCAGTCTAACACGTCACCTCTGGTGTCGTCACGTGATATCACCAGTCTAACACGTCACCTCTGGTGTCGTCACGTGATATCGTCAGTCTAACACGTCACCTCTGGTGTCGTCACGTGATATCACCAGTCTAACACGTCACCTCTGGTGTCGTCACGTGATATCACCAGTCTAACACGTCACCTCTGGTGTCGTCACGTGATATCACCAGTCTAACACGTCACCTCTGGTGTCGTCACGTGACATCGTCAGTCTAACACGTTACCTCTGGTGTCGTCACGTGATATCACCAGTCTAACACGTCACCTCTGGTGTCGTCACGTGACATCGTCAGTCTAACACGTCACCTCTGGTGTCGTCACGTGATATCACCAGTCTAACACGTCACCTCTGGTGTCGTCACGTGATATCACCAGTCTAACACGTCACCTCTGGTGTCGTCGTCACGTGATATCACCAGTCTAACACGTCACCTCTGGTGTCGTCACGTGATATCACCAGTCTAACACGTCACCTCTGGTGTCGTCACGTGACATCGTCAGTCTAACACGTCACCTCTGGTGTCGTCACGTGATATCACCAGTCTAACACGTCACCTCTGGTGTCGTCACGTGATATCACCAGTCTAACACGTCACCTCTGGTGTCGTCACGTGACATCGTCAGTCTAACACGTCACCTCTGGTGTCGTCACGTGATATCACCAGTCTAACACGTCATCTCGGCTGCCCCAGTCTAACACGTCACCCATGGGCTTCGCCACGGGGGGGGGCAGAGTATCTTTTATCTCCCCAACTTTGAGCACATGCCACAGCCCTCAAATTTCAAGCACCTTAAGCAGTACACACCTCAAGCCAAGCACCTTCAACAGTAAGAATACCGTTATCCAGGGAATAAAATCACAATTTTCGCGCAGCTCCGCGACGCTATTGCAATACACTCAATTATATACGGGTTAATTTTTTTAATAAATTCGCACCGTTTCGCGGCGCATTTATGTTGTGTTTATATGTTGCTACTTTCCTTTATAATTGGGCAAAATAGTTCGCTTTATCACTTTTTACCGCACTCTTAAACGCAAAAAAAAAACATCTTTAGAGGTCATAGAGGAAAAAATGCATATCCAAGGCATAAGATGCAAAATTTCCCGCCGCTCCGTGCCGCAATTCCTTTAAGGGTTCCGGGGTTTGGGCCTAAACAAATCGAAGTTGGTATAGCTAATTCCAAACTGGTGTCGCTGGTTCCAAAGTTGAAATGGCAGACCCCTCAGTCCCTAACTCCAGCTCCTAAAAAAGTTGGTATGGCCCATGCCATACTTGCCATACTGCATTCTCCATCCTTGTAACGTACCTTTTCATCCGTTTTGTTTGGCCCTTTCAACTCTTAGGAAGGGGGCCCTTTCAACGCTCGGCAAGGGGCCCTTTCGAGGCGCCCCCCCCCCTGGACGAAATCCTGGCTACGCGCCTGTGTGGACTGTGGTTAGTTAACAGCCATGCCACTGCGACTTAGAAGTAATGCGCCTGTATAAGTCGCTCAGCTTTTTTAGAAGCGGGAAGTACGCTAACTTAGTCAATATGTCACCTCTCTAGGCAGTGGCGTCGCCACACAATTTTGAGGGGGCAGTCATGGGTTTGGGGGCCAGCCCCATTGGGCTAATGTTAAAATTCTGCGAATCTGGGGGGGGCAGACTCCGGCCGGAGTGATGCTGGGGGCGCTCCCAGACCCCCTCCCCCCCCCCCCCCCCCCCCCCCCCCTCCCAGGTAGTGACGCCCCTGTCTCTAGGTATCACTGACACAGCAAGAGACACAGCGGGAGTATCCCGAGGCAAGTTGGCAGTGGCGCACACAAGGGGTTCAAAAGGGTTAACTGACCCCCCCCCCCCGAAATTTTTGAGGGGCACGGATAAAAAGGACCCGTATTCTGGTCCATACCTGGCAGAGGCCCGGTCTTGGTCAGACCTGATCGAGGCAGGTTCCCGGTGCTGGCAAAGGCGTGATATAGGGCCCGGTCAGGACGAGGGCCCGGTCCTTGCATATTATTGATGCAGGCCCGTTTCTGGTAGGGACCGGGTCTTGGTCAGGCCCTGATCGAGTCAGGGGCTCGGTGCTGACAAAGTCGTAATATGGGGCCCGGCCAGGACGAGGGCCCCGCAACAACAGTGCCCACTCCTTGCAAATTATTGGATACGGGCCCCTTTTTGATAGGGGCCCGTTCCTGATAGGGGCTCGATCGAGGCAGAAGATAGGTGCTGGCAGAGGCGTGACATGGGGCCCGGTCAGGACGAGGGCCCGATCACAACAGGGCCCGGCCCTTACATATTCTTGATACGGGACTCTTTCCAGTAGGGGCCCGGTCTTGGTCAGGTCCGATCGAGGCAGGGGCCTGGTGCTGGCAAAGGCGTGATACGGGCCCGGTCAGGACGAAGGCCCGGTCACAACAGGGCCCGCTCCTTGCATTTTTGTGTATACGGGCCCGTTACTGGTAGGGGCCCGTTCCTGGTAGGTGCCCGTTCCTGGTAGGGACCCGATCAAGGCAGGGCCCGGTTCTGGCAGATGCGTGACATGGGGCCCCGTCAGGTCGAGGGCCACGTCACAACAGGGCTTGGTCCTTGCAAATTATGTATACGGGCCCGTTCTTGGTCAGGTCCGATCGAGGCAGAGGCCTGGTTCTGGCAAAGGCGTGATATGGGGTCCTGTCAAAACGAAGGCCCGGTCACAACAGGGCCCGATCCTCGCAAATTATTGATACGGGCCCGTTCTAGTGATACAGTCCCGTTCCGGGTAGGTAGGGGCCCGGTCTTGGTCAGGCCAGATCGAAGCAGGGGCCTGGTGCTGGCAAAGACGTGACATGGGGCCTGGTTAGGACGAGGACCCGATCTTTGCAAATGTTTGATATCACGGGCCCGTTCCTGATAGTGGCCCGGTTTTGGCCAGGCCCTATCGAGGCAGAAATCCGGTACTGGCAAAGGCGTGTATCAGGGGCCCGGGCAAGAGTAGAGCCCGGTTCCCACCATATCCCATATACTCAGCCCTATATCTCGTTGAGCTCATGAATCCACGTCCCCCAACTTCAAACCTGTGGCGAAGCCCTTGACGTCACCCCTGGTGCCGTCAGGTGACATCACCAGTCTAACACGTCACCGCGGCTACCGTCAGGTGGTGCGGAACATGACATCGGTGACGTTTATGGAGGATGTGCGGCGGCGGACGCGGCCCGACGCTGTCCTGGGCGGACCGGAGCAGTACGGCGCCGAGTTCACGTTCACCAACGACAGCGGCACGGCACACGTCTCCGTGGTGGACGCGGACGGAAGCGCCGTCTCCGTCACCAGCACCATCAACCTGTAGTACGTCTGCGGGGGAGGACGGTGATCGAGGGTCGGGACCAACAGCAGCGCGTTTATCTGCCCCATAGAGCACAGGGATCGGGTCTCGAGATGGACTAAAGCGTGTGTATTTGTCCCGTGCGTATGCATTAGAGTTATTGTTTGGTTGGTTGGTTCTTTTGTAGACCGGTCAACTGGAATGCAGTTAGATTAGTCCCTGCAGGACAGGTCGCGGGTCAAAGTGAAGTATGTATGCAAGTACCTCATGCATGTTTTAAATTAAATGTGAAAAATCCAGGATTAGTCACGCCTTTGTCGATAGGTATATGTTGAGGCAGATACCTCTAGATATGTAACAGCCATGAAAAGGAAGATACAAAATACAACCAGCTAGTGTATCTCAAAGCACTAGCGAAAGGGTGTTGCGTTGTGACAGCACTGCGATTAGCAAGTCAAAGTTAATTATTTTCTTCGCATAAACGTTCACCTCGTTTTTCAGCTTCGGCAGCGGGATCCGCTCACCACAAACGGGCATAATTCTCAACAATGAAATGGATGACTTCAGTTCAAATTTCACCAACTTCTTCGGCCTTCCTCCGTCAGAAGCTAATTTCATCGAGCCAGGTGAGTGTGAGGTGATCGAGCCAGGTGAGTGTGAGGTGTAAATAGACACAATAGACTAAACTTCTAGACTTTTGTTTCAAACCATTACATGCGTTATTGATGCATTATCACCTGCAAAACTACGTAATAAGTTTGCTGTGCTTCTGACTCCTGATGCTGATTGACTATTGAATGTCGGCACTAGGCATCCACCGCGTCTCGTATGGCAGGTCCCAGGCATCTTCGTCTATTGCACTTTGGGACTGCGTCTCGTATGACAGCTGAATGACGGCATCTCGTGCATGGCAGGCAAGCGGCCCCAGTCCTCGATGGCGCCGGCGATCCTCGTGGACGACAAGGGCAAGGTGCGCATGGTGATCGGAGCGTCGGGAGGCACCCGGATCACCTCCAACATCGCCTATGTGAGTCGCACGTGCAGAGCACCGACGGGGACCGTACTGTCGCCACCCTGACCAGATATATATATATATATATATATATATATATATATATATATATATATATATATATATATATATATATATATATATATATATATATATATATATATATATATATATATATATATATATATATATATATATATATATATATATATATATATATATATATATATATATATATATATATATATATATATATTCGGATCACCACCAACATCGCCTATGTGAGTCGCACGTGCAGAACACCGACGGGGACCGTACTGTCGCCACCCTGACCAATGTAACTGTGTGCAGTGTGCCTGTATTGTTATGTAAACTTGCGGTCAGTAAAGACTGCAAAAAAAGTAGCACGTGTCTGGCAACATATTGGAGATATTATTTTCTAGAGTGAAACACCACAGAAAATAGAGATTATTTCAGGCTAGTGCCGAAGTATTTATTTTCGGCATTCGTACAAGTGCCGAATATGGCGCATTTGCACATGTAGGCGCGCGAAAGTAGAGGCTCTCATGTAAACTTGGAATAAGCAGGCTTGAAGCATATAGCCTTGATTACGAGCGAGCGTGAAGCGCTCGCTCGTGCTTCCGTGGTAACTGGTTTACTTCATAGTTAAGGTCTAGCATGACTTGATTTCTACACCTCAGCTGCCAAAAACGTCAACATAGTGGTACTTATTCGTGTTTACCGCATGATCAACGCGGCCTGCCAGCTGCTGCCAATACGTCTGCATACATGAGCAGCTCCCATCGCAGTGATTACGAGCGAGTGAGAAGCGCTCGCTCGTCTTTCCGTGGTATATGGGAAAAATCTGAATATGAGCGGCCCGGTCCGACCCGGCCCGTGGCGACGCTTTTGAGAAGCTCATATATCTGCAACAGAACGTCCAATGGACAAGCGGGTTTCTTTGCTGAGTAGTCCCATCCAACCTACTCTGTTTGAGACCAGTGCCGACTCATGCGGGTGACTTCCACTGCGCGTGGCGCGTGCCGCGCGATGGGTGTTGAAAAGTGTTTTCTCGTAAAAACTCCGCAACGGCTGGGCAGATTGTGTTCAAATTTGGTGTGGTTAGGGACCCCTCCGCCGCCGCCTTCCCACAAGTCATGGGTGGGGTGCGTCTGCACGTGCGCACGTGCACACCCCTATTATATATCTCGGAACGACTGAGCCGATTGTGTTCAAATTTGGTGTGTGGTTAGGGACCTCTCAGTCGCCTCTTTTCCACAAGTCAGGGGTAGGGTTCCTCTGCACGTGCGCACGTGCGCACCTTTTTTGTGTGTCTCAGAAACTACTTGCCCGATCGAGTCGAAATTCACCATACATTTCGTTCGCGCTCGCTCGTTCATCGCCAACTACGGCGCCTTACTGGTAAGCAGAGACCGCAAAATTAAGTTGGTTAGGTTAGGTGAGGTTTGGTTTGATTAAAGGTTAGGTTAACAATGTCCCAATTGTATCTATATTTTCCGGATACCTATTTGCTGTTCTTTAGGTGTCTGCTTATTGCATGTTTACACTACAATACACGCCTTTACCTATATGTTTTAATTATTTATTTTCATCTGCATATACAAATTATTCTACGCAGATTAAGTTAACCTGATCTATGGAGGAAGATAATGCTTTTCCAACAGCGCGAGATTCGAGATGCAACTTCAGAAGGCCGATTAGAGCTGCGATCTGTCTTCAAAAATCAGTAGCAAGCAATATTTCCCGTTTCATCAAAAGCTGCTAGCGAGAAAGCCGAATAGGGCATTAGTCAATGATTTCAGGGGCAGTGAAAGAGAGCCTTCCCACCACTCAGGAAGTTGAGGAGGGGGCAAACATATGGTCCCCCCATACATTTGCATGAGAGGCCCTCCGGAAATATTGTTTTTTTATATTTTGAGCCGAGAAAAAAAAATTGACCGATGACCCTCAAGGTAGCCTGAGGGGGCCCTCGGTCGATCATCGTCGTTCTCAGTGAGCCTTCGGTCTGCCTAAGATGGCCCACAGCCGGCCCGAGGGCCTCCCAGTCTGCCTGAGGGGCCCTCAGTTAAACCTGAGGGGCCCTCAGTCGGCCTGAGGTGGCACCTCAATCGGCCTTGGATGGCCCTCAGCCGGCCCGAGGCCCCCCCCCCCCCCCCAGTCTGCCTGAGGAGCCCTCAGTCAAACCTGAGGGGGCCTCAGTCGGCCTGAGGTGGCACCTCAATCGGCCTTGGATGGCCCTCAGCCAGCTCGAGGGGCCTTCGGCCGGCCTGAGGGCCCTCAGTTGGTCTGAGGGCCATCAGTCGGCCAGAGGGGGCCCTCGGTCGTCCTGAGGGGGCACTCAATCGGCCTGAGTGGGCCCTCAGTCGGCCTTAGGGGCCCTCATTCGGCCTTAGGGGGCCCTCAGACGGCCTGAGGGGGCGCGTGTGGTCTGAGGGGCACTGAGTCGGCCTGCGGGGAACTCAGTCGGTCTGAGGGGGCCTTCAGTCAAAGTAAGGGCCCTCAGTCGGTATGGAGGGCCATCGTCAGCCTGAGGGGGCTTTCATTCGGTCTGCGGAGCCCTTGGTCGTCGTAGGATAGCCCTCGAATGGCCTGAGGGCCCGCCTCCGTCGGCCTGAGATGGCCCTCGGCCGGCTTGAGAGGGCCCTCAGTCGGGCTGAGGGTGTCCTCGGTCTGCCTGAGGGGGCCCACGGTCTACCTGAGATGGACCTTGGCCGGCCTGAGGGGCCGTCAGTCGGCCTGCGGGGCCCTCGGGCCTCGGCCGGTCCTCGGTCTTCCTGAGGGAGCCCTGGGTCGGCTTGAGGGGTCCTTGGTCGGCATGAGAGGGCCCTCGGTCGGCCTGAGGGGGCCTTCGATGGACATGAGGAAGCCTTCAGTCGGTCTGATGGGTTATTGGTCGGCCAGAGGGACATTTGGTCGGCTCGAGGGGCCTTCGATCGGTTTATAGTGCACTCGCTCGCCCTTAGGGGTCAAGTGCCCACGGAACTCGAGTGTTTGGTTGTTTCTTCACAGAGCGCGGACCACTCGTGCGACATTTATATCAATATTTAATAACCCCTTCCTTTATTCACCCTTCACCACTTATCACCTTTCCCAACATCAACATTGTCTTACACCGCCTAGTCTGGCTTGATTTTACGCAAAGCGACCGGGTTTCTTGTCCAGCGCACGTACGTTCGCTGCTCAGCTGACGGCTCCTTTCAAGATTACAAGCACCTAACGACTTTGCAGTTTTTCCCAGCAACATCTCTATTTGCCAGATACGTGCTGCTTTTTACGTCTTTACGATACGTCTTTACTGATCGCAAGTTTACATGGGAAAACACACGTGCAGCGTTGATGGTAAACATTAACCATGTGTTTGTAATGTATTCTGGCTGCAATGTCGTTACAGCTGGCATACCGATAGAACCATGTTCTTCCTGCTCTTCTTGATCTGACTTATATGCAACCGTAATTTATTTACAACTTAGTAGTTTCTGAAGGCATGTGATATGCCAGAAGGCGGCTTTGAGACCGTTGGGACTTGGGCTAGCAAGTCCCAATAACACACACATATTCTAGAGTTGCAGCATTTGAAGTCATATGTACGGAGTCTCGGTGTGTTTATTCCCCGATAGCTCACGTCGACGGCGCATATTGCGGTGACGACTGACGTTCGGTGGTGCCCGGTAGGTTGCGGCTCGGAATCTGTGGATGGGAGAGAACATCAAACAAGCCGTGGACGCTCGGCGGATACACCATCAGCTGATGCCAGACCAGTTAAAAGTAGAGGAAGGAACACCCCAGGTAATTTAAAGAAAACTTTGGCTTATACAAACTTTCGCAGCTTTTTATATTCAATTTTGAATTCAAAATTATTGGAAAAACGGTCAAACTTCAATTCAAGTTTTAAAAAAATTGTATAATTCTAGAACAAAGTCTTCCATTAATGATGACTTGGTTATATATATATATATATATATATATATATATATATATATATATATATATATATATATATATATATATATATATATATATATATATATATATATATATATATATATATATATATATATATATATATATATATATATATATATATATATATATATATATATATATATATATATATATCTGTTCTACACTCTGTTTTACACATTGTTTGGGTCCATTTGGAATACAAATCTATACTTATTATATCTAATCTATAATCTATACTGATTACACTCATGCTGACATAAACCCTCACCATCCTACTGAGCGGTGGTACCGCTCCTGACACCTCGGACCTCTCGTTTCCGAGCGTCAACCGTAGCGACCTGTGAAGTGTCATGATAAAGATCCCCCTGACGCCCGACAAAAGCTGTGTGCACCGTATCCCGGGGTCACCTCACACCTCCCCGGCCCCGTCTGATGGTGCTGCTGGACAAGCGTCACCTCACACCTCCCCGGCCTCGTCTGCAAGTGCTGCTGGACAAGGGTCACCTCACACCTCCCCGGCCCCGTCTGAAAGTGCTGCTGGACAAAGGTCACCTCACACCTCCCCGGCCTCGTCTGAAAGTGCTGCTGGACAAGGGTCACCTCACACCTCCCCGGCCCCGTCTGAAAGTGCTGCTGACAAGGGTCACCTCACACCTCTCCCGGCCCCGTCTGAAAGTGCTGCTGGACAAGGGTCACCTCACACCTCCCCGGCCCCGTCTGAAAGTGCTGCTTGTCAAGGGTCACCTCACACCTCCCCGGCCCCGTCTGAAAGTGCTGCTGGACAAGCGTCACCTCACACCTCCCCAGCCCGTCTGATGCTGCTGCTGGACAAGCGTTAACTCACACCTCCCCGACCCCGTCTGATGGTGCTGCTGGACAAGCGTCACCTCACACCTCCCCGGCCCCGTCTGCAGGTGCTGCTGGACAAGCAGCGTCACCTCACACCTCCCCGGCCCCGTCTGAAAGTGCTGCTGGACAAGCGTCACCTCACACCTCCCCGCCTCGTCTGATGGTGCTGCTGGACAAGCGTCACCTCACACCTCCCCGGCCCCGTCTGAAAGTGCTGCTGGACAAGGGTCACCTCACACCTCCCTGGCCCCGTCTGAAAGTGCTGCTGGACAAGGGTCACCTCACACCTCCCCGGCCCCGTCTGCAGGTGCTGCTGGACAAGCGTCACCTCACACCTCCCCGGCCCCGTCTGAAAGTGCTGCTGGACAAGCGTCACCTCACACCTCCCCGGCCTCGTCTGATGGTGCTCCTGGACAAGCGTCACCTCACACCTCCCCGGCCTCGTCTGAAAGTGCTGCTGGACAAGGGTCACCTCACACCTCCCCGGCCCCGTCTGAAAGTGCTGCTGGACAAGGGTCACCTCACACCTCCCCGGCCTCGTCTGAAAGTGCTGCTGGACAAGGGTCACCTCACACCTCCCCGACCCCGTCTGAAAGTGCTGCTGGACAAGGGTCACCTCACACCTCTCCGGCCCCGTCTGAAAGTGCTGCTGGACAAGGGTCACCTCACACCTCCCCGGCCCCGTCTGAAAGTGCTGCTGGACAAGGGTCACCTCACACCTCTCTAGCCCCGTCTGAAAGTGCTGCTGGACAAGGGTCACCTCACACCTCCCCGGCCCCGTCTGAAAGTGCTGCTGGACAAGGGTCACCTCACACCTCCCCGGCCCCGTCTGAAAGTGCTGCTGGACAAGGGTCACCTCACACCTCCCCGGCCCCGTCTGAAAGTGCTGCTTGACAAGGGTCACCTCACACCTCCCCGGCCCCGTCTGAAAGTGCTGCTGGACAAGCGTCACCTCACACCTCCCCAGCCCGTCTGATGCTGCTGCTGGACAAGCGTTACCTCACACCTCCCCGACCCCGTCTGATGGTGCTGCTGGACAAGCGTCACCTCACACCTCCCCGGCCCCGTCTGCAGGTGCTGCTGGACAAGCGTCACCTCACACCTCCCCGGCCCCGTCTGAAAGAGCTGCTAGACAAGCGTCACCTCACACCTCCCCGGCCTCGTCTGATGGTGCTGCTGGACAAGCGTCACCTCACACCTCCCCGACCCCGTCTGAAAGTGCTGCTGGACAAGGGTCACCTCACACCTCCCTGGCCCCGTCTGAAAGTGCTGCTGGACAAGGGTCACCTCACACCTCCCCGGCCCCGTCTGCAGGTGCTGCTGGACAAGCGTCACCTCACACCTCCCCGGCCCCGTCTGAAAGTGCTGCTGGACAAGCGTCACCTCACACCTCCCCGGCCTCGTCTGATGGTGCTGCTGGACAAGCGTCACCTCACACCTCCCCGGCCTCGTCTGAAAGTGCTGCTGGACAAGGGTCACCTCACACCTCCCCGGCCCCGTCTGAAAGTGCTGTTGGACAAGGGTCACCTCACACCTCCCCGGCCTCGTCTGAAAGTGCTGCTGGACAAGGGTCACCTCACACCTCCCCGGCCCCGTCTGAAAGTGCTGCTGGACAAGGGTCGCCTCACACCTCCCCGGCCCCGTCTGAAAGTGCTGCTGGACAAGGGTCACCTCACACCTCTCCGGCCCCGTCTGAAAGTGCTGCTGGACAAGGGTCACCTCACACCTCCCCGGCCCCGTCTGAAAGTGCTGCTGGACAAGGGTCACCTCACACCTCCCCGGCCCCGTCTGAAAGTGCTGCTGAACAAGGGTCACCTCACACCTCCCCGGCCCCGTCTGAAAGTGCTGCTGGACAAGGGTCACCTCACACCTCCCCGGCCCCGTCTGAAAGTGCTGCTGGACAAGGGTCACCTCACACCTCCCCGGCCCCGTCCGAAAGTGCTGCTGGACAAGGGTCACCTCACACCTCCCCGGCCCCGTCTGAAAGTGTTGCTGGACAAGGGTCACCTCACACCTCCCCGGCCCCGTCTGAAAGTGCTGCTGGACAAGGGTCACCTCACACCTCCCCGGCCCCGTCTGAAAGTGCTGCTGGACAAGCGTCACCTCACACCTCCCCAGCCCGTCTGATGCTGCTGCTGGACAAGCGTTACCTCACACCTCCCTGACCCCGTCTGATGGTGCTGCTGGACAAGCGTCACCTCACACCTCCCCGGCCCCGTCTGAAGGTGCTGCTGGACAAGCGTCACCTCACACCTCCCCGGCCCCGTCTGAAAGTGCTGCTGGACAAGCGTCACCTCACACCTCCCCGGCCCCGTCTGAAAGTGCTGCTGGACAAGGGTCACCTCACACCTCCCTGGCCCCGTCTGAAAGTGCTGCTGGACAAGGGTCACCTCACACCTTCCGGCCCCGTCTGCAGGTGCTGCTGGACAAGCGTCACCTCACACCTCCCCGGCCCCGTCTGAAAGTGCTGCTGGACAAGGGTCACCTCACACCTCCCCGGCTTCGTCTGATGGTGCTGCTGGACAAGCGTCACCTCACACCTCTCCTGCCCCGTCTGATGGTGCTGCTGGACAAGCGTCACCTCACACCTCCCCGGCCTCGTCTGAAAGTGCTGCTGGACAAGGGTCACCTCACACCTCCCCGGCCCCGTCTGAAAGTGCTGCTGGACAAGGGTCGCCTCACACCTCCCCGGCCCCCGTCTGAAAGTGCTGCTGGACAAGGTCACCTCACACCTCTCCGGCCCCGTCTGAAAGTGCTGCTGGACAAGGGTCACCTCACACCTCCCCGGCCCGTCTGAAAGTGCTGCTGGACAAGGGTCACCTCACACCTCCCCGGCCCCGTCTGAAAGTGCTGCTGGACAAGGGTCACCTCACACCTCCCCGGCCCCGTCTGAAAGTGCTGCTGGACAAGGGTCACCTCACACCTCCCCGGCCCCGTCTGAAAGTGCTGCTGGACAAGGGTCACCTTACACCTCCCCAGCCCCGTCTGAAAGTGCTGCTGGACAAGGGTCACCTCACACCTCCCCGGCCCCGTCTGAAAGTGTTGCTGGACAAGGGTCACCTCACACCTCCCCGGCCCCGTCTGAAAGTGCTGCTTGACAAGGGTCACCTCACACCTCCCCGGCCCCGTCTGAAAGTGCTGCTGGACAAGCGTCACCTCACACCTCCCCAGCCCGTCTGATGCTGCTGCTGGACAAGCGTTACCTCACACCTCCCCGACCCCGTCTGATGGTGCTGCTGGACAAGCGTCACCTCACACCTCCCCGGCCCCGTCTGCAGGTGCTGCTGGACAAGCGTCACCTCACACCTCCCCGGCCCCGTCTGAAAGTGCTGCTGGACAAGCGTCACCTCACACCTCCCCGGCCTCGTCTGATGGTGCTGCTGGACAATCGTCACCTCACACCTCCCCGGCCCCGTCTGAAAGTGCTGCTGGACAAGGGTCACCTCACACCTCCCTGGCCCCGTCTGAAAGTGCTGCTGGACAAGGGTCACCTCACACCTCCCCGGCCCCGTCTGCAGGTGCTGCTGGACAAGCGTCACCTCACACCTCCCCGGCCCCGTCTGAAAGTGCTGCTGGACAAGCGTCACCTCACACCTCCCCGGCCTCGTCTGATGGTGCTGCTGGACAAGCGTCACCTCACACCTCCCCGGCCCCGTCTGAAAGTGCTGCTGGACAAGGGTCACCTCACACCTCCCTGGCCCCGTCTGAAAGTGCTGCTGGACAAGGGTCACCTCACACCTCCCCGTCCCCGTCTGAAAGTGCTGCTGGACAAGGGTCACCTCACACCTCCCCGGCCCCGTCTGAAAGTGCTGCTGGACAAGGGTCACCTCACACCTCCCCGGGCCCGTCTGAAAGTGCTGCTGGACAAGGGTCACCTCACACCTCCCCGGCCCCGTCTGAAAGTGTTGCTGGACAAGCGTCACCTCACACCTCCCCGGCCTCGTTTGATGGTGCTGCTGGACAAGCGTCACCTCACACCTCCCCGGCCTCGTCTGATGGTGCTGCTGGACAAGCGTCACCTCACACCTTCCCGGCCCCGTCTGAAAGTGCTGCTGGACAAGGGTCACCTCACACCTCCCTGGCCCCGTCTGAAAGTGCTGCTGGACAAGGGTCACCTCACACCTCCCCGGCCCCGTCTGCAGGTGCTGCTGGACAAGCGTCACCTCACACCTCCCCGGCCCCGTCTGAAAGTGTTGCTGGACAAGCGTCACCTCACACCTCCCCGCCTCGTCTGATGGTGCTGCTGGACAAGCGTTACCTCACACCTCCCCGACCCCGTCTGATGGTGCTGCTGGACAAGCGTCACCTCACACCTCCCCGGCCCCGTCTGCAGGTGCTGCTGGACAAGCGTCACCTCACACCTCCCCCGCCCCGTCTGAAAGTGCTGCTGGACAAGCGTCACCTCACACCTCCCCGGCCTCGTCTGATGGTGCTGCTGGACAAGCGTCACCTCACACCCCCCCGGCCCCGTCTGAAAGTGCTGCTGGACAAGGGTCACCTCACACCTCCCTGGCCCCGTCTGAAAGTGCTGCTGGACAAGGGTCACCTCACACCTCCCCGGCCCCGTCTGCAGGTGCTGCTGGACAAGCGTCACCTCACACCTCCCCGGCCCCGTCTGAAAGTGCTGCTGGACAAGCGTCACCTCACACCTCCCCGGCCCCGTCTGAAAGTGCTGCTGGACAAGGGTCACCTCACACCTCCCTGGCCCCGTCTGAAAGTGCTGCTGGACAAGGGTCACCTCACACCTCCCCGTCCCCGTCTGAAAGTGCTGCTGGACAAGGGTCACCTCACACCTCCCCGGCCCCGTCTGAAAGTGCTGCTGGACAAGGGTCACCTCACACCTCCCCGGCCCCGTCTGAAAGTGCTGCTGGACAAGGGTCACCTCACACCTCCCCGGCCCCGTCTGAAAGTGTTTCTGGACAAGCGTCACCTCACACCTCCCCGGCCTCGTCTGATGGTGCTGCTGGACAAGCGTCACCTCACACCTCCCCGGCCTCGTCTGATGGTGCTGCTGGACAAGCGTCACCTCACACCTCCCCGGCCCCGTCTGAAAGTGCTGCTGGACTAGGGTCACCTCACACCTCCCTGGCCCCGTCTGAAAGTGCTGCTGGACAAGGGTCACCTCACACCTCCCCGGCACCGTCTGCAGGTGCTGCTGGACAAGCGTCACCTCACACCACCCCGGCCCCGTCTGAAAGTGCTGCTGGACAAGCGTCACCTCACACCTCCCCGCCTCGTCTGATGGTGCTGCTGGACAAGCGTCACCTCACACCTCCCCGGCCCCGTCTGAAAGTGCTGCTGGACAAGGGTCACCTCACACCTCCCTGGCCCCGTCTGAAAGTGCTGCTGGACAAGGGTCACCTCACACCTCCCCGGCCCCGTCTGAAAGTGCTGCTGGGCAAGGGTCACCTCACACCTCCCCGGCCCCGTCTGAAAGTGCTGCTGGACAAGGGTCACCTCACACCTCCCCGGCCCCGTCTGAAAGTGCTGCTGGGCAAGGGTCACCTCACACCTCCCCGGCCCCGTCTGAAAGTGTTGCTGGACAAGCGTCACCTCACACCTCCCCGGCCTCGTCTGATGGTGCTGCTGGACAAGCGTCACCTCACACCTCCCCGGCCCCGTCTGAAAGTGCTGCTGGACAAGGGTCACCTCACACCTCCCCGGCCCCGTCTGAAAGTGCTGCTGGACAAGGGTCACCTCACACCTCCCCGGCCCCGTCTGAAAGTGCTGCTGGACAAGGGTCACCTCACACCTCCCCGGCCCCGTCTGAAAGTGTTGCTGGATAAGGGTCACCTCACACCTCCCCGGCCCTGTCTGAAAGTGCTGCTGGACAAGGGTCACCTCACACCTCCCCGGCCCCGTCTGAAAGTGCTGCTGGACAAGCGTCACCTCACACCTCCCCAGCCCGTCTGATGCTGCTGCTGGACAAGCGTTACCTCACACCTCCCCGGCCCCGCCTGATGGTGCTGCTGGACAAGCGTCACCTCACACCTTCCCGGCCCCGTCTGCAGGTGCTGCTGGACAAGCGTCACCTCACACCTCCTCGGCCCCGTCTGAAATTGCTGCTGGACAAGCGTCACCTCACACCTCCCCGGCCTCGTCTGATGGTGCTGCTGGACAAGCGTCACCTCACACCTCCCCGGCC
>JAXIVJ010008127.1:47500-57102 GCA_036785665.1 Chirona hameri
ATACCTGATCTATATCTCGGCAACCACGAGTTGCACGGACATGGGACATTTGTACATTTGGGCAGATGTGTAGAGAAACGATTGGGCTGGGCTATACACTGTGGGTCGATCAGCGGCGCGTGGCACGTGCACGTGAAATCCTTTGTGCTGCCAAATGTATGGCACAATGTTTTGTCGACATCTATTGCGCAGAAAAAGCGAACCACCCGGTGTCTAGATTGCCTTAAATTGCGAACCACCCGAGGATCGAGAAATGAAAGACGAAAATATTCCAAGGCTGACCTTAAAACAAGTCGACTATCATTACCAGTTAGGTAAAGAGACGACACTGTCGGTTTAGAGGCCCTATTCAAATACGCATGGACCTTATAGTTTACAGATGTCAAAATCAAACTCTAATATCTTTTTGATTAGATCATTGTGTTGTTTTAACTGCTAATCATTGTGTTGTTTTAACTGCTACCATACTTAATTTAAATGCCAAGCCATCAAAATGGCTATCTCAACTCAAATATAATGTTAAGGTGGGATAGTCCCTATAAGAGAGGGGCCCGGTTGGCTCAATCGGTAGAGCGTTGGGCTCGGAACCCATGGGTTCCGGGTTGGAGTCTGGCTACTGGCGAGGTCATTCGGTTCCCCTGCTTTGGTCGGCGTGAGAGTCCCCGACAATAAATGTCGACAGTCACGTAGTCATAAAGCCCCAATACCACCAGACTTCAAGGAACATAATTGTGGCATTGCACTTGGCACAAGAGTAGTGGATCTAGTGAAAACTGGTCAAATTTTGCAATTTCCCTATGGATTGATATGTGTTTTCATTTGTGCCACATTGACTTATAGTGGGGAGCTCACGAAATCGACCTAACCTTCGGTCACCGATATAACAAATTTAATTTATCTTAGTTTTCGGCGAGACAGACACATTGGTGCCAGTTTCATTTCTCTATCTTAATTTTGTCGAGTTATTGAAGAAAAAAAGTGTTGGTGACCTCGGATGACCTCGGCTGACCCTGTAGGGGTCACTGAACGCATATTGCACCTGGGTCTTCAAGAATGGCCTATGATAACATGATCCCGAAGGAATTGGGCCGATATCATGCGTATCCTCAGAATAGGAAGCATTTGAATATTTCCCCATTGACTTATAATGGGTAGGTCACGAAATTGACCCGACCTTAGATCACCGATATACACAAAATCCGAGATAAACGAATTGTAGGTACCTATGACCTTATGCATTCCTGTAAGTACGAAATATATCGGCCTAGAACCGTGGCTGTGGTACGACGGGCAATTTTTTGGAGGTGCAGTCACGTGAGCTGACCTGGTGACCTGACGTGAGATGACCCGAGGTAAAAAATGTAACACCTTATGAGTAATTGATGCCCAAACACCTGTGCCAAAAACGGCGGCGCTGCGCCCCGCTGTTTTCCCGCTATCCTTGAGAAGAAAAAACAGAGGGGGGCGTCTAAGCGCCCCTCCGGCACGGCGCGGGTTAAGGGCTCTCCATAATGACCGAGAGCTTTCTCAGACTTACACGGGCCCTCTTAGGTCTGACAATGGTCCTTTTAGAACGGCAAGGAGCCTAAGGCTCTAAGGCCTGGAAAAACTGTCTCAAACCAACTGAGGCCCCTTTCAGACCGCCGGATTCTTTCCGGCCTAGACAATGGCCCTATAAGACCAGCCTGGGGCCCGCTCAGGCCTGACAAGAGCCACTCGAGCCGACCAATGGCCTCCTCATGCTGACCAAAGGCCCCCTCAAGCCGACCAAGGGCCCTCAAGTCGACCGAGAGCCCCTAAGGCCGACGAAAGAGCCCACATACACACTAGAGGCCATATAGGCTGACCGAGGGCCACTCAGACCAACTAATGGCCCCTCAGGCCAACCGAAGGCCTCCTCAAGCTGACTGAAACAGCACCTCTTCAAGCTGACCAAAGGCGCCTTAGGCCGAAAAGGGCCTCCTAAAGTCGACCAAGCCGACCGAGGGCCCTTCAAGCCGACCGAGGGTCCTTCAAGCTGACCGAGGGCCCTTCAAGCTGACCGAGGGCCCTTCAAGCCGACCGAGAGCCCCCTAAGGCCGTCAGATGACCCTCAGAAAGACCGATGGCCCCTTAGGCTGCATGACAGCCCATCAACCGACCAAGGGGCCCCTCAGACCAAAACAAGCCTCGTCAAGCTGGTTGAGGTCCCCTCAGGCCGAACGAGAGCCACTCAGACCGACCGAGGGTTTAGCAGGCCCACTGACGGCCCCCTCAAGCTGACGGAGGGCCCTCCGACCAAGCGAGGGTCCATCAGGCCCACTCAGGGGCCCCTCACGCCGACCGAGGTCCTCTCAGGCATACCGAGAGCCACTGAGGCCGACTGAGGCCCCTCAAGCCGATAAAGAGCCCCTCAGGCCGAACAAAAGTTCATCAGGTCAACCAAGAACCCCTCAGGCCGACCTCGATTTTAACCTCCTGGAAGAGCCATGGGCCCCTAGGCCCCCCTGGTCACGATGACCCGATGTCCTTTGATGGCTCGATTCCCGCGATGTTTCTCCGTATCAAACTATTAGCACGGATGTTAGATATTTAGGATATTGCAATACCAGGGAGCCAAAAAGGCTGCACTAACCGTATTATTCCAGCAAAACAATAAATGTACAACAAATTCAACACCATTTATATAGAGCACTGCGACCGTTAATTCGTCATGCTCCCTCCGCTATTCACTAATATTTATGCTTGAACCTTGTATCTACGGACTTGTTAGTAGAAGACAATCCATACTACCAACTTATCCATTATATCATAATCGAAAAAGCAGTCGCAGATGGAATCACAGTGCTCGTATACTTCCAAGATGGAATACAGTAGACGCCGCTTGCATGGGTGGAGCTTTTCAGAAAAGTTGGTGGGGCAAAATGACATATTGGCTGGCTGTTTAGCATGGTTGAGGTGAAAAATGGCAATTTTAACGCCAGGAAACCTTCAAATCTGACAAAAGTTGGTGGGGCAGTTGCCCCACCATTTGAATAGGAAACTCCACCCGTGACCGCTTATAACGTCCACCTTGGGACCGAGCATTCATGGGCGTTATAACCGACTGGCGCTATATCCGAAGTTCCTAATATGGCCACATAAACAACCAAAAAAAGACATCTGATTATCACCACCAGGCACCACGGCCACGGCTGCTTAAGGCCCGAGGGGCCCTCTAAGGCCTGAGGGGCCCTCTAAGGCCTGAAGGGCCCTCTAAGGCCTGAAGGGCCCTCTAAGGCATGAAGGGCCCTCTAAGGCCTGATGGGCCCTCTAAGGCCTGAGGGGCCCTCTAAGGCCTGAGGGGTCCTCTAAGGCCTGATGGGCCCTCTAAGGCCTGAGGGGCCCTCTAAGGCCTGAGGGGCCCTCTAAGGCCTGAGGGGTCCTCTAAGGCCTGATGGGCCCTCTAAGGCATGAGGGGCCCTCTAAGGCCTGAGGGGCCCTCTAAGACCTGAGGGGCCCTCTAAGGCCTGAGGGGTCCTCTAAGGCCTGAGGGGCCCTCTAAGGCCTGATGGGCCCTCTAAGGCATGAGGGGCCCTCTAAGGCCTGAGGGGCCCTCTAATGCCGACATAAGGCCCTCAGGCCTGAGAGGAATTCTCGGTAGGCCTGAGAGGGCCCTCGGAAGGCCTGAGACTTCAACATGGGCATGTCCGACGTTTTTTTGCCACCATTTAGTAAATGGCCCTGCAAAATATAGTGGCCTAAGTCCGAGGAGACACCATTTCGGCCGCTTGTACACGTGTAGAGCAGGCAGGAGTGGGCGACACGATAGCTTAGCGCGCGCTGAACTGGGCGTTATAACCGAAGTGTGGGCGTTATAAGCGGAGTTTCTGCCTATACGTTTGTACAGGAAATTCCGTAGCGGGCCAACTTGGGCGTTATAAGTGGCTGGGCGTTGTAACCGTGGGCGCTATAAGCGACGTATACTGTACTCCTAAGATGGAATCACATCTTGATATGATGAAATACGCAAAATTCAAAACAGGACAATCTGTACGGGTAGTCCTAGAAATTTTGGAGGGGCACAAATTTTGGAAAACATTGGGGGGGCGGAGCACCATTTGGGGAGGGCTCAGCTCAGCATTTGGGAGGCTCTGGCCCTCCCAAAGAGATATCAAGTTCCGTCCCTGGGTGGATGGCTGACACGGCCCGCTCTACCCCCCCCCCCCCCCCCCCCCCCCTCCCACTCAACAACTTCTCGCTAACGGCCTGCTACCCACTGGCGGATCCAGGGGGGAATTGGGGGAAATGCACCCTCATAGGAACATGGGGGCATTAAATACAAGTATTCCCCTCCCCCGCACGTTCCTGCATTGGCTGTAAGAAGTGATAACCCGCGCCCAGCGTGCTGGGGTGCAGAGTCTGCCCTCTTCAGCATTTTTGCAAAAACTTAAAAAACATTATACACGTCGACGTGAAACCTTAAGTACCTGATGTTGCATCAATGCTACGTTTTCCCATACAATATTAATGCAATTGGTACAGTACTTTGCGAGATAATGACGTTTTAGTGACGGTATGTCATGCCATTTGACGGTATGTCATGTAAAAACGATACATGGTTGAAAAATAGTAGAATATCGGGTGTTGAGAATAATTGGAAACAAACAACCTAAAAAGCAAGAAAATGTACATTCTTTTCAAAATCTCGGATTTTCGCAATTTTGATATTTGTACCCCCAAAATAAAATAAAACTGCTTGGGGGGAATCCACAAAATCAACATTGTCAACGATATTGAAAAAATTAATGAATATTGGAGAACCAAGTATGGAGGATATCCAAACCAAATTTCAAAGTAATATCTTTATTTGTAACCGACTTATAGTATAAGTAACTCATGGCGTCATTTTTTAACCTAAGTATAAGTAACTCATGACGTCATTTTTTTAATGCCTTTGTTTTGCTTTTAGTGACCAGATACAGACAAATAAATGCCACCTGATAAATGCCATTTCTGAGACACAACTTGTCTAGAAACATGTCTTTGTATTCATATTAATCACTTTCAAATGTTTTCCTTATGTGACCTGATCTTGACCTGAGGGCCATTATATGGGGTCAGGTTGTGAAAATGGCTGCTAATATCGAATTATACGTGTAAAATAACCCATAAAACATGTGTCGCATGGCTTTCGTAGACATCTTGCCAATAGTGGACTATCAGAGTCAGACCAGGTCAAGCCTGTATAAACCAGGCAGAACACTCCGGCCGAAAAAGTGGTGACAAACACTAATTTAGTAGCCGCGACCCCGGAGTCGCTGTGACGTAAAAGGCTTCCGCGGCCGCCCGGCCGCTGTACACAACATTAGTGCGCGCGTGCCTGAAGCTTAGATCGCGCTTAGTTTCTTTGTTTACCAGTCGATTGCAAAACTTAGAGCATGTAATCTGTCACAAATCAACCGCTCTGCCGGATGCCGCTGAAAACAATGCAATCAGACCAAATTTGATGTTATATGTGCGCAAAGTTCAACGATTAGGTACGGCTGACGTCCGACCGACCACCGCTCGAAACGATGATAAGTGTATTTTGATGCCATTACCTGGGGGGATGTGAATGTATCGCAATTAATTGCCTAGGGAGACATAAAGCCTCATCAAATATATTGTATTTGTTTGGCATTGTTATTCCTTCTCGTGACATAGTACAGGCGCGGATCCAAGATTTCGGTCAGGGGGCGCGGATCCAAGATTTCGGCCACATACAAAAAGTTGCGCCCTACGCGCGCTTGGCGGGCGCGACATGGGCGCGACCCGGGCTCAGTGGGGGCTTGGGGCTCCCTAGCGCCCCCTATACTTTTCTTATAGCTGAATCTTTTGGAAATTTATGAAATGGTATAGGATCTGAATCGTGATCTTGATCAACTTTTTGTCCTGTCAGTCGTTGCTGCACCCCCGACGGCGCAAAAAGGCATCCTTGCTATGTCCTGTAACTCATAAGTCTCATTATTATCATTGATTTTATAGTCATTACTAGACACTTGACAATTTGTGTTCGTTGGTGCAAGCCACAGGCCCACAGCACAGGACCAAGTAGCATTAGATACTACTCAGTGGCGGCGGATAAGGGGTGGGGGGAGCAGAGGGGACAGCTGCCCGCCCACTCAAGAAGTTGGAGGGGGGGGGGGGGGGTGACAAACATATGATTTTGCCTCCCCCAGGAATTTGTAAGAGGAGTTGGTTCTCCAAGAAGTTGGTTCGATTTTTCCATTTGATCGAAACAATGGCCCAGGGCCCCGATGTGCCCCCAGCCAGCCTGAGGAGCCTTCTAAGGCCGACAGAAGGCCCTCAGTCGGCCTGAGCCTCGGTAGGCCATGAGGGGAACCCTCGGTAGGCCATGAGGGGGCCCTCAGAAGGCCCGAGACTTCAACATGGGCCTGTTCGACGTTTTTTGCGACCATATAGCGGCCTGCAAAATATAGTGGCCTAAATCCGAGGAGATACCATTTCGCGGCATTTTTTGTTGTTGTTGTTGGGGGGCCTTTGGCCGAGGGGGCCCCTGGGTTTCTTTACCCCCCATCCGAAAATACGATCCGCCGCCACTGGTACTACTCAGAATGGTGTCTCAAAACCTAAGTAATACCGATATCAGTCACATTGGTATGGATTTTCAAGTCTGTTTATATAAGGTGACACAATCTATGGGTTTACATCCTTGAAAAAACCCAAATATACCTAACCTACTCTTACAGCCTCATATGTCGACAATTTTCGTAGATGTCCTCAGCAAAGAACGCTCAGATTTGGGTGTAAATCTTAAGCGTATGAGGTATTCTGGGAAAATATTGCTATGTTGACCGATACAATTATTATTTCAACATTCATATACACCTTTAAATATTGTCTTACGCTTCATAAAACTAAGTAAATGCATAAAAATGCACACGCCCACACGCCCGTACATTGCCAGCTAACCAATATGGCGAACCCGTTGAAATGTAAACAAATGATTCTCTCCCAGTTTCACGTCATCACAACCTGACCAATCACCGTCGAGCTTGCTGAAGACTGATTGGTCAATAATGGCTGATAGCCAAATACAGCTTATGAGCAGATCCGATAAACACGGCCAAGATGCTGGAAGCTGCTCTCGGTTGTCACACTTTTTACCAATGTTGAAGGAGCGGAGTACACCCCCTGGACCAGGTTGTAGAAGCTAGGAAAAAGGCACTAAGAATGCTAGGGGCAATTAACAGAAATGTTTCATACAAAAGTGAAAAGGTAATAACACAACTGTATTGTGCATACGTTAGACCACATTTGGAGTATTGTGTCCAACCTGGTATCTGGCATATGAGAAAGGTTGCTGGTTGTTTATTACAGACTCGTTATTGATTCACCTTTTTTTGGAAGAATTCAATCATGATTCATTTTGGAATATGAATCATTCAGCTACCGTTTGACTCATGGATAACCATTTTAAGAAATGATTTTTTTCCGATTCAAAGAATAATTTTTTTTGGGATCAAAACACGTTTGACTCGCCATTGAAATAGCATTGCACAGTCTTTTTGATTCAATCAGCCTTGTTTCTATGCGGGCTTTGATTCAATCATGATTCATGAATAAACAAATCTGGTGGTGAATCAATTCTTCTTTTATTCAAGGGATTTTGATTGAACAATTCCAATCGATTCAATCCGAGTCAAATCAATAACCAGTCTGGGTTGTTAGAAAGAGTTCAAAAAGGGCAACAAAAATGGTTATTTGTCTTGGTAGTTTACCTTATGAAGATAGATTAAAGAAATTGGGTATGTCTTCACTTCGATATAGAAGGCTAAGAGGAGATCTAATTGAAGTCTTCAAATTTGTAAATGGTAATTTGAATATATATATATATATATATATATATATATATATATATATATATATATATATATATATATATATATATATATATATATATATATATATATATATATATATATATATATATATATATATATATATATATATATATATATATATATATATATATATATATATATATATATATATATATATATATATATATATATATATATATATATATATATATATATATATATATATATATATATATATATATATATATATATATATATATATATATATATATATATATATATATATATATATATATATATATATATATATATATATATATATACATATATATATATATATATATATATATATATATATATATATATATATATATATATATATATATATATATATATGTATATATATATATATATATATATATATATATATATATATATATATATATATATATATATATATATATATATATATATATATATATATATATATATATATATATATATATATATATATATATATATATATATATATATATATATATATATATATATATATATATATATATATATATATATATATATATATATATATATATATATATATATATATATATATATATATATATATATATATATATATATATATATATATATATATATATATATATATATATATATATATATATATATATATATATATATATATATATATATATATATATATATATATATATATATATATATATATATATATATATATATATATATATATATATATATATATATATATATATATATATATATATATATATATATATATATATATATATATATATATATATATATATATATATATATATATATATATATATATATATATATATATATATATATATATATATATATATATATATATATATATATATATATATATATATATATATATATATATATATATATATATATATATATATATATATATATATATATATATATATATATATATATATATATATATATATATATATATATATATATATATATATATATATATATATATATATATATATATATATATATATATATATATATATATATATATATATATATATATATATATATATATATATATATATATATATATATATATATATATATATATATATATATATATATATATATATATATATAATATATATATATATATATATATATATATATATATATATATATATATTATATATATATATATATATATATATATATATATATATATATATATATATATATATATATATATATATATATATATATATATATATATATATATATATATATATATATATATATATATATATATATATATATATATATATATATATATATATATATATATATATATATATATATATATATATATATATATATATATATATATATATATATATATATATATATATATATATATATATATATATATATATATATATATATATATATATATATATATATATATATATATATATATATATATATATATATATATATATATATATATATATATATATATATATATATATATATATATATATATATATATATATATATATATATATATATATATATATATATATATATATATATATATATATATATATATATATATATATATATATATATATATATATATATATATATATATATATATATATATATATATATATATATATATATATATATATATATATATATATATAT
>JAXIVJ010008128.1:0-57083 GCA_036785665.1 Chirona hameri
GAGTCACTGGCCAATGGCGTTGACGAGACAAATATGAACGGAACTGCATATGGAGAGCAAACGGATAAATTAAGAAGATGGCTTACCAGAATGCTTATTGATTGAAAATCTAGATGATGGTCGTAACAATTTTACTGAGTCGCAATTGCAAAATACTGCAAACGATATAATTTCACACGAAAGGAGTCGGAACATTTCAGAACACAAGCATACATTAATAAAATGACTACTGGCCACATTTCCCTTAATATTCAATATTATATCCCTATTCCCTGCGGGGTTTGGGGGCAGATTGTATCCCACCCCCTCCCGGTGGTATTTCACTTGCGGTTGATAAACTTTTAAGCTTAGCGTCCTCAAAACGTTCTGACTTTTCCTAAAATTGAATGGCGTGTGTTGTGTCAAAATTTTGTTAAAAATCTGTCCAGCAGAGGCGGTGCCAGGCTCCTTTTTGGGAGAGGGTGTTACGAATGCGGTTTTGCGGCGCATATTTCCTTCGTGGTTTGTAGTGCAATCAATGCCTCAGAAACAATTTCAATGCAATATGCATCATAGATACTGGGATTGTACATATTTGTGGGGCAGAGGCGCACTCAGGTACAAACAATGGGAGGTGATACCCTCCCTCAAATTAGGTCCAACTTCAAATTAGTAAGATGATAAAAGTGTTACGCGCATGGTGCCCCCACGTTGTTTTCCTGGATCCGCCTATGCGCAATATATTAAATTTAACAAATTACAGCATATAATGCCCACATGTTCATGTCGTCCCAAACAATCATGAACAGCACATATTTTTTATCAGAACCCCCCCCCCCCCATTTTACATCCCTGAATACGCCTATGATTTGTATTTTGTTTTTGTCTTTTGATATATTGAAGACCAGTGCATTTGAAGCTCAACACTTTTGGGGCATGAAAATTGGCCAAATACATGGACGCAATGACCTTTAAAAAAAAAAAATCGTATTTTTTGCCCCTTGTCCCCCAATTTTTGAATAAAAAGAAGTTGGAGTAACCAAAAAGAGACATATTGACATGACGAATCGAATGGCGTTTTCCCCATCGAAATCGACCGAGTAGTTCTCGAGATATCTGGGGGGGGGGACAGAATCTGCCCCCCTCCCCGGCAGGTTAACGTAATTTTGGCCGCCGGAATAGGGATATAATACAAAGCAAAATATATTCACGACACCAAAAGAATAAGTTTTCAGGGCGCTGAATGCGTGCATTCTTCAAACAGACAAAGCTGTATAGTTTGACCAGTCACAGTCCTGGTAAGCTTGTGTTGTTTTTATGTGTTCGACATTCGATTCTTCCGAACGTATATCGTTGCTTATGTCGATACATTGTAAAACAATATGTCCAATATGTAAATATGTAATACACATATGTACAAATATATACAATAGTACAGGTCGTACATATGAAGTCGTCTTTGTGTGCGATGTATTTTTCCGAATACATGATGCTGGGTAGGACAGCAATACACTTCATACCGTTTAGGTAGTAACAAAGTCCATTCACTCTAGATGATGCATTCTAATGATGTGTGTAATTTGTAACATAACATGTTTATGAGGGCAACAGCATAGACATGATCCGTTGGTGAGTGCTCTTCGTAGTGGCCCAATTTGCGTAACGAGCGATTTCGCTGTTCTGGCAACGATCGAGCTCCCATAGGAAAAAGGGAGCATTTCAGCCTTTTTCGCCGTTTTGGGTACGTTAATGGCAATCCACAATTCCAGAACACACATAATGTATAGCTCAAAGTTTGCTGCATCAGATGCAATCAGTTTCATGTATGTGCTTCAATAAATTCATGCGGTACTTTAGGTCTAAAGGGAAGCATGCTGCACCTTTTTAGCATTGGGATCGCAGGTCAAAAGCCGGGATATCGTGTTTCGAGGTGCGCCACAGCGGAAGTATTGCACTGGTATTTTCAGAACACCGGTATGTTGTGCGCCTGATACCATACTTTCAAAGAAACAGTACGGATCGAAGTTCTCTTTCAATAAATTGATGCGGTACTTAAGCGATTTTTGCTTGCACATTTCCTATTTTTTTTCCCATTGGAGCGTGGGTTCGAATTCAGGCCAAGGATGTTTTCCCGATATTTTGTTTAAACCCTTTTTAACGGTGTGTGGTAGGATTACATAATATACACGCATTATAAATGACTCACGATAATATGTTAGCGGAATATTAGGTACTCGCCAGTGCTCGCGGATCTTGGCATGTTAGTAGACCTACCTACCACGAGCAACGAGCCGAACGTTACGTTATTGCGGGCGGGGGCTATCGCCGGCCGCCGCGGCAGCCGGCGCCAGACTACACAAGCCAACGAGCCGGACGTTACGTTTTTTTTCTTCTTCCCGGAACGGCCTATAGCCACTTTCCGGGGAGGGGCAATGACCTCTGGCAATTTGCCAGGCAAAAAACTACTTTAACCGGTTTATGCGACCCGGAGCAAACTAGGGACTAGGGCAGCTATTTTATGTTACTAATTACGTTAACCGGTTTATTTAATGTTCTGTCGTTTATCGTTGTGTACTGGGCAAGTAATAAGTAAGTGCTTGATTGTGTAGCGCGGATAACCTGGGCAATGTTGGCAATTTGGTGGCGGGAGATTCTCCATAATATAATAATGAGTAATTTTTGTATGACCGAGACGGAGGCGCGCCAAAATTACCTCCTTCTCTCTACAATTCTGATGACTAGATATAAAATGTTGGACTTTTGGCTTGATTGGATAAAGATGAAAATGCGGAGCGGCGTCCCACTCGCTCTGGCGCAGTATGCTAAGTTGAGAATTAATATAATTTAACACGTCTGATACTGGGCTTGGAAGTTGGTTTACTGAAGGTAATTCTAGGCTCAATTTCGCAAGTCTGTCGGCTTCCTCGTTTCCCGGGATACCGGCGTGTCCTGGGATCCAGAGGAATTTAATACTATTGTTTTTACTGTTTAAATACTTTATTAGTTGTCTGATTTTAAATACTATCGGGTTTCTACATTCACTAATCGAGGAAATGGCCGTGAGCGAGGCGGACGAGTCTGTGCAAATGACTACTTCCTTAAGTTTTTCTTTTCTGACATATATTAATGCTAATAAAATGGCTGACAATTCCGCTGTGTATACGCTATTTATGTCGGGAAGTCTAAAGTTATTGCTAACTGTGTTTGTGTAGAATGCACCACCGGTTCGGCCTTCGCCCCGTGAACCGTCTGTGTATATGTATGTGTATGTGTTGTGTTTTGCTTTGTGTTCGTGGAAGAGTGAGAGTGTTTCTGACGCGGTGACTGTGTTTTTGTTGTGTGTGAAGAGGCGGTGTGTGTCTGGTGTTGTGTCGAGCCAGTGAGGTGTGAGTGGTGGTGTTGGCATTGTGGTGATGTGAGCGATGTTGAATAGTGTGAGTGTTTGTCTGATTCTGTGACTGATAAGCGGGTGTCGTTTTTGTAGTAGTGTTTGTCGTCTAGTGGGTGCGGGGTGATTTAAGATGTGGAATGTTGGGCGTGTGGGGTGTGAACTTGCTCTGGCGTAGAATCTTAGTAGTGTGTATTTGCTTCGGCGGCAGAGTGTGGGAATGTTAGTGTCGATGTGTAAGTTTGTGGTGTTGGTGGTGCGGCAGGCTCCAGTCACGATGCGCAAGGCAGCGTTTTGGACAGTTTGCAATTTTTTAATTTGTTTGGAACATATGTCATCAAATAAGAATGCGTTATAATCCAGTACTGGGCGTATCAGGGAAGTATATAGTTGGAGGAGAGTGGCACGATCTGCGCCCCACTCTCGACCAGCCAATGACTTCATAATATTAATTCGTCGCGTACATCTCTGCACTAAATCATTGAAGTGTGGGATGAACGAGAGACGTGTGTCTAGCGTTATTCCCAGATACTTGAATGATTTGACAAAAGGGATAATTTGATTGTTATATTTTAATGGAATGTAGGGTTCCACATATGCAGGTTTCTTTGAAAAAATTAGAGATGCAGATTTACTTGGAGAAATTTCCAGACCCCATTGGTCGCACCAAACCTTTATATCAATGAGTACTAGTTGTAACGTTTTGCTGGCTTGATCGACACTCGGGTGCGAGAACCACACCGCCAGGTCATCAGCGTACATTGAAAATTTGAGACCTTTGTCGATCTTATTAATATTACTGAAGATGTCGTTAATCATAATTAAAAATAGGGTCGGGGAGAGGACCGATCCCTGTGGGACACCGTGGTCCTGATTTTGATTTGGAGAATATGTGTTGCCGCACCTTACATTAAAAGTTCTATTTTCTAAAAAGTTTTGGATGAATTTGGCGAGTCGACCTCGAATTCCGGCCTTATGGACCTTTACTAGAAGTGCGGTTTTGTTGACTCTGTCAAACGCAGCTCTCAAATCAAGAAAGAGGGCAATTGTGACCTCTCTCCCTCGAAAGCCGCGCTGGACAGAGTCGATAAGACCAACTAAATTGTCCGCAGTGGAGCGACCAGGTCGAAAACCACTTTGGTGTGGGGTAAGGTAATTATTTGATTCAATGTATGTCCTGATGCGTCCATTAACCATGCGTTCGAATAGTTTACATGCACAACTAGTTAGAGAAATAGGGCGATAGCTAGCGGGAGAAGATTTAGGTTTGCGAGGTTTAATTATAGGAATTAGCGTACTATTATGCCAAGATTCAGGGAAAGTGCCGTCAAACCACATGGTATTGAAGGCTGTTAGTAAGTTGGTGAGACCAGTCTCTGTCAAGTTTTTAAAGGAGTAGTCAATTTGATCTGGCCCTACAGAAGTTTTACCACATTTACCTATAGCGTACGTTAACTCTGAGTTGGTAAAAAGAGAGTTGTATATTTCTACGTTATTAGAGTCAAAGCTAATAGATTGAAATTGATCGTTAAGTTGGTTAGCAAAAGTTGGTGTACATTGTTGTGTTGATGATATGTTAGCGTAGTGTTGTGCAAATTGTGTTGCCACCTCTAGGGGAAGCGTGTAAGATGTGTTGTGTATTTGTAAGTGTGGGATTTTGTATGCCGGTGGTCTTTTATTTGAAAACGATTTAATTAATGTCCAAATTTTTGAGAGGGAGGTAAATCGATTAAAGGTAGATGAGAATTCCTGCCAAGATTCTTTTTTTGCTTTGTCAATGATTGTTTTAGCCAAAGAGCGAGTTTTCCGTACTTCGTGTTCGTTTTCTGCAGTTATACAAGCTTGAAATTTTCGAAATGCTCTTTTCCGGAGGGCAACAGCTCTTTGACATTCTGTGTTCCACCACGGGGCAGTACGCTGCCTCGGGTGGTGTTGTGTGTGTGTGCGTGTGTGTGGGATGTGCTGATGTGCTGATGCAAGAATAGTGTTTAAAAATGTGTTAATGTCGGTCTGGGAGTCTGCACATTGTAGTGTCAATGTGTTTTTGGAAGGAAGACCAATCGGCTTTGCGAAGGTTCCATCTAGGGAGAGAGTAAAAATTTGTCTGTCCTGAAGGGACTTGAAGTTCTAAGTGAATTGGATAATGATCGCTAAAAAGAGGGTCAGATTGTGCATTAAATGTAAAAAGAGTCGCGATGCGTGGTGTGGCGAAGGCGAGATCAATGGCGCTCTAAGTCACCTCACCTCCTGAGTGGTGTACGTGTGTGGGTGATTGGTCGTTAAGGAAGACCAAATTATGCCGGTCCAGAAGGTCCAGCATAATTTGGCCGCGGCGAGAGTTCCGAAGGCAGCCCCACGCCCGACTATGCGCGTTGAAGTCGCCCATAATCAGACATGGGGTGTTAATATTTGTAATAAGCTGGGAAAAAGAATCAATGTCTATGTCCTCAGTAGGACGGAAATAAATTGAGATAAGAGTTAGTTCTAGCTGAGCGATTTTAATATTAACGCCGACTGCGTCTAAGGTTGTTTGAAGATCGATTTGATGATGCAAAAGTTGGTTTGAAATAAGCAAAGCCGAGCCGCCTCGGCGAGGTGATGCATTTACGTTATTTGTGTAAAGGCTATAACCGGTGATTTTCAAGGTATAATTATTAAAGTCGGCGTCAATAAAATGGGTTTCCTGAACAGCGGCTACTAACGGATTATTATTTAAGACGTAATGTTTGAATTGCCCCCAATGGGATATTAAAGATCTAACATTCCATTGGAGGACAAATTCTGACTGTTGATTATTCATTTAGATTTACTTTTACTGTCCAAGCCTTGCCTGGAGGTCGCTCGAGTATGCCTGCGGGGGCGGGCGGCCGGGCGGGAGGGCGAGGAGGAGTGGGAGCGCGATGAACCTGATTGGGTGTCACTCTCCGAGAGTCGGGGAGGGGAGTGGGGGGGGGGGGCGGGCGGGGAGTTGGAGCGGGAGGGCGGGGCGGGGTTGCGGGCGATTGATTGGGAGACGGCTCTCATGAGAGAGTCGTCCGAGGAGTCCTCCGAGAGTCGGCACTCCGCTGGTGCTGCGGAGGCCGGGTAGGCGGGGCCTGAGTCGATGTTCGATTCGGCTGGGGAGGGGGAGCGCGGTGCCGGTGGATCAGCGGCAGCGGCGCACTCGAGGTCAGCCAGAGATGCCTTTGGGGACTGGCATGGTGGTCGGGGGGTCTGGCGGTTGGGGGGGGTCTGGCGGGAGGCCGGTTGGGGGGGGGGGGGGGTTCTGGGAGGGGGGGAGGGGCGGCCAAGCGCCAGGGGCGAGACCTGGGGAGAGCGGGGCGTCCGGTGGGCGCCGACTGTCGCGCCTTTCGTCGCGCTTCAGGCGCTCCGCCTCGCGAGCGAGGCCCCAGGCTCTACACCGGCGGTCCCAGGCCGGGTGGGCCTGGTCGCACGTGGCGCAGCGTGCTGCGCGCGTGCACCCTTCGGTGCCGTGCTCGCCTGCGCACCGTCCACAGGTGGCGGTGCGCACCCGGCAGGTCCACTTGAGGTGGCCGTAGTGCCAGCACTGCTGACACTGCCGGGGGGGGGGGGGGGGATCCACTCCCTGACGGGGGCAGCCACGTACCCACAATGGATGTGGGTAGGCAGCTCCTTGCCTCGGAAGCGGAGCCGAATCAGCGGGTTGGGCTGATCGGGTCGCTTCTTCGTGGGCGAGAGGCGCGTGACCTCGCACACCCCTTGGTGTGCGAGCTCTCGGAGGAGGTTGTCCTCCGAGAGGGTGGCCACATCTGGGCACCACGCCAGACCCTCCACGGAGTTTAGGTGCGCCGGGGCTTCCACGGCGACCTTCGCTCCGTTGAAGGTTGTCCGACCCATCAGACGGACGTTCTGTTCGGACGTCAGCGTCTCGATCAGGAGGGCTCCTGATCGGATGGGCTTTGCGCTGTCAACGTCGCCACCACAGATGGCGACCAGCCAGCGCCGGACCGTGAACGGGTTAATCGTTCTGAACGGGAGTCCATCCGTTCGCCACATAAGGAGGCGAGCGGGCCCGTTCGGGGGGGGGGGGGGGGGGTGGGGTCGGGGGGGGGGGGGGGAGCTGTGCTCCGGGTCGGCTCCTGGGATGCCCCTGAGGGGGGGCGGGGAGTGGAACCGGCCTGGGGAGTGCGTGGTCGCGCACCGGGGGACCCCAGAGGGGGTCGGGTGGGTCGGGGGGACGGGAGTCCGGCGACTGCCAGGCCCCTTGACGGGGCGGGCGGGGCCCCTGAGGGGGGCTGGGAGGGGGACCCCTGAGGGGGGTCGGGGGGACGCGGGCGGGGCCCCTGAAGGGGGCTGGGAGGGGGACCGTCCAGGGGGGCACGCGGTCGCGCACCGGAGAACCCCGGAGGGGGGTCGGGCGGGTCGGGGGGGGGGGGGGGGGGGTCCGGGGGGTAGCCATCGTCGTGGCTCAGGAGGATAGGATGGGGGCTAACTATTTACTTTAATTGCCACACACGACAGAACGTGTTGGCACCTGCAAGTTAACTGCCCAAAAGTGGAGAGGGACCTACGCCGTGGGGAGGCCTATTGCCAATAAAAAATTTGTATCTAATGAATCTACCTACTTAAAAATATCTAAAGTCTACCTATCTAAGGGTCTACAACCCTGTCACACGCACGTGGTCAGGGTTCCGCACCCGGAAGCGGTGGAGGGCTGGCGAAGGCTGGCTGGAAGGCGTCCGCAGGTCCGATGTCGATGAAAGGATGACGTTACGTTATTGCGGGCGGGAGCTATCGCCGGCCGCCGACCGGCGCCAGATTCGCGCATGCGTAGTATAGACGAGGCAAATCGGGTCACTACGTTTCGTCGGACTCGGAATCCAAGGGTTCCGGGTTCGAGTCTGGCTACTGGCGCAAGTCATTCGGTTCCCCGCCCCGGAGGGGAGTGGTTCTCCTCTCCACCCGCAGCGGCATATAGCTGTAGGCTGGACTACGGGGTGGGCGAGAACCACTCCCTTCCCCACCCCACCCCAAAAAAACGTTGAACTTTCACTGCTTCAATAACATCCGAAAGGTTCTGTTAGAATTCGGGTGTTATTGTTGACAGCCTTCTTCGTTTCCGGGTGCGGGACCCAGTCCACGTGCTTGTGGCAGGGTCATAGGTAGCCTTAGATAGGTAGCCTTTTAGCTCTTTTTAGGTAGGCAGATTCATTAGATACATTTTGTATTCGGCAGTAAGTAGGTCCCCTCCATTTGTCTAGCCTTTTCTGCAGTTGGCAACACGTTCTGTCGTGTGGGCCAAATTTAAAGTAGCTTTTAGGTCCCGTCTAACACCGCTCCCCGGGTCATGGCGACCCCCCCCCCCCCCGCCCCTCCGCCCCCAACAGTTAACATTCTAGCCAGGAGGAGCACAATTTGTGATGTCACATTTTGTTTTCATTATATTGATCCTACTTTGATTTTGTTGTTATCAGTCACATATTGAACTGTTTAAATTGATTTTAAATTTTAAGACATGCAATAATTTTTGAATATTTTCATTATGATAATTGTCCATATTTCCCTGGATTACATATATATTCTTTAAGTCTTGAATTCACAGAAAGAGGCTAGAATCTAGCATGTAACTTCAGTCCCACATTTGGGACGGTTTCAACGACATCTTGTCGGGGCAGAGTAAGCAGCTCAGCACAAATTGGAGCAAAATTGGGGCAGTTTTCAAAACTTTGGGGTAGCTTTTGCGAAATTGGGGATGGGGAATAAGGTGTTTTAATAAACTTATGTCAGTTTAGGGCAGTTCAAAGGATTGCGGACAAGTCTGCATGGTTTATGATTTGGCTGTCCCAAACATTTGGGACGAGGCTTGTTTAGCCAACAGTTAACATGCTAGCCAGGAGGATCACAATAAGACATTAAATAATTCATAAAAACTGTATTTATGCTAATTGTCCATATTTCCCTGGATTACAAATATATTCTTGAAGTCTTGAAGTCTTGAATTCACAGAAAGAGGCTAGAATCTAGCCTGTAACTTGCGTACCACATTTAACTAAGTCAAGGTTATGAACTAGACTTGAATAACTATAATATTCTTAATTCTGTTCTTTTTTAACTTAGACGGACCAGGCTTAGGTGTAATTTTAACATTAATTGGTGTTGTAGCTAAAACTCCAATAATTTTGGATTTTAACATTACGCCTATGTGGTATGACATGATGTGGTACAAATTGACCTCCAATAACTTATTTCAACCCCAATGATTTTCATAATGTAATACATGTATCATTGTATTACTTGATACAGGTTTGCTGTGAAAAAATACAACCACATACTTAAATATTATGTTTTCTGCATCCTATATACCTAGCTCAGCTGAGCTCATTTTTTAGGTGTTTTTGTTTTGTGAAAGATGCTTGTATTTATTGTAAAATAACTGATAAAATACAACTGTTGGTTGATACCAGCTATGCTTTTGGTATGTGTCATCAAAACTGAAAATGAAAAATAGTTAATACTAATTTTCTGAAATTTATTGGCCCCTTAAAGATATTAACTCATTCAAGCTTCATGGGAGCCTGCTGCTCTGCGGATAACACCTGATGGTGTTGTCATGTGGAAAATACATATTTTTTTAAAAAATGAGTCCATAAATAATATCATACACATTGGTGTTTGGAGGTACAAATATTTGTACACAAGAGTCCCTACAATTTTAAATAAATAAATGTTTGTTTTTGTATCATGTAAGGATAATATTATTATGATCATCCAAAGCCATGTATTACCTTAAAATGTAAGCAAATGTTAATGCATAGAGTTAGACCCAGTGTACCGTACCTCTCTTTCGCCATAAATAATTATTTCTTTTGTTTCCAGGTACCCTGTGAAGAACAGGATTCTATTACGTAAATGGCTCCATGCTACCAGACGGCAAGAAACAAACGGAAGACCTTGGAAACCAACGGAGAGCTCTCTGCTCTGCAGTGACCACTTCACTGAGGACGACTTCTTGCCACAGCAAGAGCGCAGAAAGCTCCGTGAAAAAAGCGTTCCGACCTGGTTCCAGTACTCTGAGGCAAACCAACAGTCTGTTGATCCAAGGTTCACGTCACCCACGAGTAAACGCCTCAAGCGCAGTGCACCAGAACAGCAGTTGCAGCCACAGCTGTTGCAAGAGCAAATGCCAGCGCCGCCGATGCGACAGCTGCCCGTGGAGAAGTCCGCGCGCCCGTCCGGACATGCCCTGGAGACCCCGCCGCAGCTGACCATGGATGCGCCCGCTCGGCCGTCAGGACCTGCGGCGGAGACGCTGCTGGAGCTGTCCGAGATTGTCTTCCAGTCAGAGGAGCCCACGCCGCCCAGACCTGCGGTGGAGACCCCGCCGCAGCAGACCTTGGAGATGCCCGCGCGGCCGTTAGGACCTACGGTGGAGACGCCGCCGCCGATGCCACAGCGGAAACAGCATCCTCTCCAAGACCATAACTACAACACGGCCTCAGCACAGAAACATATCGCCAGTCCTGTGAAAAAGCTTACCGAAAAATGTCGAAACCTGCGCTATGAAAGAAAACTGTTGCGGCAAAAGATGAAGAGGCGTGACAAACGGCTTGTGTGCATGGCGAGCACGCTGAAAGCTCTTCAGGAAAGTCGGCTAGTTGAGAGCGATCTCCTGGAAGCCATCAAGTCGCGATTTGAAAACCCAGTCGTGGCGGAACTATTTTCGAACGAGATCGTAAATGGTAGCAAGAGGCGTGGTGGACAACGCTACTCGGAAGAGATCAAGAAGTTGTGCCTTACTCTGCACTATTATTCGCCGCGTGCATACAAGTTTCTGGCGATTTTTTTTACTCTGCCAGGCGCTACGTCGCTGCGTGAGTGGACCAGGAGTGTGGACTGTGAGGTAGGCGTCCTCCACGAGGTTCTCAGCACACTCGGCTCACAGGTAGCAGCGGAGGCGATCGACCCCAACTGCTGCCTCACTGTTGACGAGATGTCAATCCGCAAGGCGCTGGTCTACTCTCAGAAGAAGGACCGGTTCGTCGGCCACATCGATCTAGGGTCCGGTGAGGTCGACGAGTCGAGGCTGGCGACGAACGCCCTGGTGTTCATGGTCGTGGTGCTGAAGGGTGCCTGGCGCCACCCGGTGGCCTATTTCCTCACCGACCACGTCTCGGGAGAGACCCTGGCGCAGCTGGCGACGACTGTGCTGTCTGCTGTCAGCGATGCTGGTCTCCGTGTTCGGACGCTTGTGGCCGATGGCCTAAACGCGAACCTGGCCATGTTTGGCTACCTGGGAGTGAACCTGGAAAGGAAAAAGCCGCCGCCATACGACAACTTCTTTCTGCATCCCACGACCAAGGAGAAGGTGTACGTCATGCTGGACGTAGTGCACATGCTGAAGCTGCTTCGGAGCCTCCTGGGAGAGTTCAAAACACTCCAGCTGGATGGTGAAGAGATATCGTGGAAGTTCATTCAGGTGAGCCAATGCCTGCATCCATTAACAAGAACATAAATGATGAAACCTGTGGCCATAACCTCATATGATGTAATAAAGAGTAATTACAATATCAACAAAAGACACATGGGGTTTCAGTTTTGTTTGTGTTTTCTCATTAAGATATGAGAAAACACAATGAATTTAAGATTGAAATTGAAATTGAAATTACGACTGAACGACCTGGTGGCATTATCATGTTTGTGTTGTTTGTTGTTTGTTTGATTGTTAATAAGTCTGTGTTTATGTCCGCAGAAACTCAGCGACCTACAGGATAGCGAAGGGATTCGCGCAGCCAACAAGCTAACTCGACTGCATATACAGTATGAGAAAAACAAAATGAAGGTGAAGCTGGCTGCCCAGGTGTTCAGCAGCTCGGTCGCCAAAGCCCTGCTGTTCCTGGAGGAAGCTGGACATCCCGATTTCATCGGCGCTGGCGCCACGGCGGGATTTCTCCTCATGGTTGATCAGGCCTTTGATTACCTAAACGGCAGCAGCCCGTTCGGTAAGGGACCAAAGGCCCCAACCACAGCCAGCAACCTCGAGTAAGTTCATTTTTCAGACATTGTGCTCTTTGGTAGTGGTAAAATCTAAACATTTTTGTATTTGTCGTTGGTGGTTAGCTACAATCTACAAATTTTAGGTCGTTGACCTAACCTGACATCAGCGATTGGTCTCATACTTAACCCGCGCATGACTGGGGTATGTTTCATAACGCGAATTACTGGGGGGGGGGGCTATTTTTAGCCCCCTCTGATCTCAGGAACTGCTGGGCCGATCGTAAAAATTCAAACGGCATTCAATAGCAATGACAATTTTATCGGGGAAAACTTAATTTTGTTGACCTCAGGGTCACCGATGACGTCACAGGTCACGTGACGTCATCGGCGTTTGACCGTGCCATCACGAATTTGAGGGATGGCATTGCCAAGCAAATTGCGATATTAAACTAATAATTAAACTAACAAGTAGGTAAATCGATATGATTCGTGTGTATGACACGTCTAAGTACCATTATAGCTTATTGGTGACCTTTTATCAGGTCAAGGTCATCCAAGGTCACGAGGTAAAATTTAAGAATACGGTCATTAGACGCTGTAACACATGTTTATAGGTTACAGCGTTTTCCGCAAACCCATATTTTTCAGAAAAGTGATGAAACATGACGTCACTCTGACCTCATTACTGGCTGATGTATCATGCCTCATTAGTATTTTTTCGTCAATATGCGTGGAATTGATGGGAGATAAGGTACCGAAAGTTTGGTTACGATATTTGTATTCGTTTTCGAGTTAATGCAAACAAAACGAGAGGGGGGCTAAAATAGCCCCCCCCCCCCAGTCATGCGCTGGTTAATAAATGTGTATCATTAGCAGATGTGCTCAGATCCCGAAAACAGATCCACTTAATTTGGGATTTTGCCAACCGGTCATTATTTCCGGCAGGATCCGGCGGCAGTTCCTGGCGGACTTCGGCGCTGCGCTCTTCCGGCTGGAGACGCGATCCGGGGACCGGGTTGTCTACACGCGTAGGTTCACACCGGTCCTGGGCTTCTGCCTCGCGGCGCAGACAATCGTGGATGTCAGCGAGACGCTGTTGCTGGAGGGCATGCAGTATGTCCTGGCCTACACATTCTCACAGGACCATCTTGAGCTGCTGTTCGGTCGGATTCGGCGTATGGGTGGCTATAACGACAACCCAAACGTCATCCAGCTCCAGCAGGCTCTGCGTAGATTAACTCTACATAACTTTATAACGCCCTCGGCTACTGGAAACTGCATCCCATTGGACGACGTAGATGATGGCCTCCTCCGCATCCGTCGTCCCCAGCGGCAGCAGCCGACGCTCGAGGACGGACCAGACGACAGCACAACGCCGGCGGTGGTACAGCTGCTGCTCCGAACAGGCAACGCCGGCTCTGCGTTCTCCAACAGCTGCGTGACCTACATCAGCGGATATGTGTGTCGCAAACTGTTTGAGAGGGGCAGCATCCGGTGTGCCGAGTGCATCGGCGCACTGCTCTGCAACGCCGACGATCCCCCACCGGAGGAGGTGATGGGTCTCGTGAAGGTGCGGGACAACGGCGGTCTCCTCGTTCCATCAGCATCAACACACGCCATCGTAGTTTTAGCTGAGCGGCACCTCACAAGACTCAGCAGGTGCGGTGAGATCGTGCGGCCAAAGCTCACACTGACCATCCAGGGCAGCGTGCTGACGCAGCTGATGACGGAGCGCAGCAGCCAGCTGTTCCCTGGTGTGCAGGAGCACATGTTTCAGCCTCAGGTGGACGAGTGTCACTTTGTCATCGTAGTGAAGCTGGTGGTGGAGAGGTACCTGCATGTGCGCCTCCATTCATGGGGGAGACTGGCCACTTTGAGGGGCCTATCGAGTGTCCACGTCCGTCACAATCTGCGTAAGCAGGTTTTGTTTGCTCACCAGTGAGTGTCGCACAGAAGTGTCTGTCGTGGTGAAGCTAGAGGCCGATCGGTACCTGCGTATGCTTGTCTTCTATTCGGCTATTATGGGCGGCGCTTCTGACGTGTCTCGCGTAGTGACTCGCGTAGTGATTCGCGTGTGTCGGCGATGGTTGAGGAGCAGACTGCGACTGTGCGGGCGGCATACCGGGCTGCAGACGCAAACGCTCCGGCATTTGTTCGTTCTTGTAGTGCCTAGATCCATTGTTATGTTTGTAAGTGTTCCATAATATGTGGTGCGTCAGATCTGTAGGCTCGGTCGGTCATCTCCGGCATGTAGTTTCGTCTCCGGCATGCTGTCATCTCCGGCATCATCTCCGGTATGCTGTTTCGTCGTATATGTTTTTTTTCCGCTAGTGGCTGGTCTGCATCGGATGATCTGTCAGTTTATCCCTGATCAAACCGACGACCGCATGTTTTGCTTTTAATGAGAGCATTTTGTATTTGAATAATGGAAATGTTCAAACTACATCAGCCGGGTTTGAAAGGATGAAGAAGAGAGCGACATTTAAATAAGTGAATTGTTACGTGACATGCTCTAGCGGATTCGGAACGGTGGTGGGGGGGGGGGGGGGGGGGGGGAGGGCACGGGTGGTTGGGAGGAGTAGCGGGAAATTCCATGAAGTTCACACAGTTCTAAAATTTTATCGGATTTCGCTTGCATCCGATGATAGCTTATTAAACACAGTTATAAAATTTAATCGGATTTCGCTTGCATCCGTTGATAGCTTATTTAAAACACTAATTTATAGAAGCTACTGATAATTTGCTATGTCATGATCTTATCCTATCAGCTATATCAGGAAATGACAATTTGTTGCCGATACAAACAGATTGCATATCATTCAAGAGCTGAAGATCAGTACCTATGCACTCGGAATGTTGTCTCCACCGAAAATATTACCATGCCTCTTAGCTTCGTAAATAGGAAGGCAATGCATGATGCAATTTATAATAAAATACAAATATGTAACGCTGGAACCGCATCGATAAACATTTTGTAGTTGGCGCCTCGGCCGGGGACGAAACGAGGTCGTGCATGCCTGGTTTCATCGGCTTGACAAAACTCACCGTGAACATTCAGGGTTAATTTTTTTGTTGCACCTTATTCATAATGAATGACTCTACGTCCTCAAATATTTTACAGCGCGATAACTAGCATGGTTTTCGAGTTACAGGCCGACAAATATAGCCCATCCGCCATAGCGATAGCATTACGGCGCAAACTCTTGCCCCCTACCCAGTCCGCATGGTGGCGCTAGTGTCGCGTAGCGGGAACGGGGCGCCGGGCGGCGCAACAGCTGGAGTAGTTCGTCTATATATATATATATATATATGTATATATATATATATATATATATATATATGTATATATATATATATATATATATATATATATATATATATATATATATATATATATATATATATATATATATATTCTATATATATATATATATATATATATATATATATATATATATATATATATATATATATATATATATATATATATATATATATATATATATATATATATATATATATATATATATATAGGTCAATGGACTGTAGTGACTGTAGAAATCCGATAGTATTCAAAATTAGACAGCTAATCAAGTATTTAAACAACACAAACAGCAGCATCAAATTCCTATGGATCCCGGGACACGCCGGTATCCCGGGAAACGAGGAAGCCGACAGACTAGCGAAATTGAGCCTAGAATTACCATCAGAAAACCATTTACCAAGCCCAGTATCAGACGTTTTAAATTATATAAATGTACAACTTAGCATATTGCGCCAGCGTGAGTGGGATGCTGCTCCACAGCGTCCCACTCACGTGTGTGTGTGTGTGTGTGTGTGTGTGTGTGTGTGTGTGTGTGTGTGTGTGTGTGTGTGTGTGTGTGTGTGTGTGTGTGTGTGTGTGTGTGTGTGTGTGTGTGTGTGTGTGTGTGTGTGTGTGTGTGTGTGTGTGTGTGTGTGTGTGTGTGTGTGTGTCTGTGCGTGTATGGAATAAAATGTGTATGTATGTGTGTCTCGTGTTTTATTTAATTTTGACTTTGAACGAAATACGTAACGTAAGATAGACATTATATTTATTTTGAACAATTCAATTAACGTAAAATAGATACCCTACTCCCTAGCTTGCTCCGGGTTCACATAAACCGGTTAACGTAATTATTTTCCTGGCAAATTGCCAGATGTAATTTTCCCCACCCGGAAAATGGCTATAGGCCGGTCCGAGGAAGAAAACAAAACGTTGAACTTTGAAACATTATGGTAAGGGCCACGTTTCTCATAATTAATTTACTGTTGTATTGTAGGCTTCGGGAAAAAAAACGATCCAATGGCTTATAATCAGCTTAGCGTGAATTATCGATAACGATCTTTGAAGTTCATGGAAAATAAATACGATATTAAAGTTTTGTAAGCATAGGAAGGGTTCTGTTTTAAGTTGTTTTTGGATTTTTTGTATGAAGCGTGCTCAATGAGTCTTTCTCATTTTCATCTGTGTCTCAAGTCTCTTCATCCCAAAGCGCCATGATACTCAGCCGGTAATGCTGCATAAGAGTGCCCGCGTGATAGCTTACAAATGATAGCTATTAACCAAAATACTTTGATCAAACCTGCCTGTCGCTTGAGAATTACTGAGAAAACGCAAATACGCTGTAGTTTTGCGTTATAACAAGGCCGCTCATCTTCATTTCCTGGTCACAACAGCAGCGGAGGTCATATTCGGCCCCCATCCCCACTCACAAGCTGGGAAGATTTAGTACCGTGTGCAGATGTAGTAATCACGTGACTTAAACGTCAGAACGAGGGTCGTATATGGCAGGGGCGATACCAAAATCGCTACAGGCTGCCCCAACGAAAAGTTACAAAAACAGTTTTCCCATTTATGAAGTTATGAAGTTATTCCAATAAACTATGACATTTATATATCAGTTTGAAGCGCTTAGTAATGCCCTTTAAATGCACATTGAATTATTTTCCAATTCGCTGCCATCCGTGCTCTAGAGGCTAAAATCAGCGGGACCTTAGTGTCTACCATAGCAACTGCATGCCCCTGTACCTTCCATTCATTCTTCCAAGTATACGGCCAATGTTAGCATGTTGCCTCTGAAAGTGCTTATACCATCGATTTTTGCCACCCTTTGCAGGCAAAGAGATACCAGCAAGAAGTTGGCCAGTTGAACACGGAAATATAAGCAGCTGAGCCTGACTCAACTTACCCCGACCGTGATTGGTCAACTTTCCACGATATCACCAGTGTACCATTCTCCTCGCGCGTCGTCACTCACGGCACGGACCGCGAGAAATTACCATGCACGTCTTATGCCTTAGGACCCACCCTACCTCTTGGGGGATACGACACAATCGTCCTCTGTTAACAGAAGTATGGGAGAAAACTCGTGGACATCCGATGTTTTAGTCTACAACCAATATTTTACATTTCTCATCACAGCTTATGAAATATGAATAAACAACCACACCGAGACGCCACCGATAGTGCAAAGATTAGGTATCAAGACATTTCCACGGATAGCACTGCCGCCCTTCTCACGATGTCATATCACTCAAAAAGGGGGTGGCTCAACTTACCCTATGCTCAGCTTACCCCGATCTCCCCTATCCGCGCCGTGCCGGTGCTCGCCGCCAACTTCGCCGTGCCGGGGGGGGGGGGGGGGGGTGTTTAGACACCCCCCTCCAACTCGAAAATCAAAAGGGCTAGAAAGACGCAGAAAAGCGCGTTCGAAAGCTCTTGACAAGAATATTCGAAAGTACTTCATATTTTTGTTTCCTAAAGCCAATATTGAGGTCACCAGAGGTCATTCAAGGTCAAATTTTCCAGTTTTAGGACTCCGCTCCAGAAACCCCCAGATATCACAGGAACTATGATAGCTAGAAACAAACGGAACACAGCAATGGAAAGCTATTGAAACATGCAATCGAAAAGGTATCCTCAGATGTTAGCTCAGGTCAATAGTTTAGGCTTCAAAGCTCATCAAATTTCAAAAGGGCTATTTTTTTACAAAACAGTATTTTACGAATAGCTTTTTACCGAATAACGACAAAGCAATAATGTTGATGCCATTGCGTTTATATCATCAAGGCGCTTCGACCCATATTAATCTTGACCAGGTTAGGTTAACTTTAAAATTTGACCTTAGGTCAAGGTCAAGTGGTGACCCAAGGAGGTCATGTTGCATATGGGAATACGTACCTCGACGAGAAAACACATCGGTGTCAGTTTCATTTATTTATCGTCATTATGTCAAAAGTTATTAACATCCAACTGTTGGTGACCTCGGATGACCTCGGCTGGCCCTGTAGGGGTCAGTGAAAAAATGGCACCTAGGTCATCAAGCATGGCCTATATTTCATGATACAGAAGGAATTAGACTGATATCTTGCGTATCCTTGGAATAGGAAGCATTTTAATATTTTTTCCCGTTGACTTATAATGGGGTGGTCACGAAATTGACCCGACCTTAGGTCGCTGATATACAAAAATCCAAGATAAAAGAATGGTAGATACATATGACCTTATGCAATCCTGTAAGTGTAAAACCGATCATCCAAAAACTGTGACTGTGGTACGACCACAAGTTTGTTGGAGGTGGGGTCACGGGACCTGGCCTGGTGACCTAACCTGACATGACCCAAAGTATTGTTTTTACATGATGTGTGCAATTGATGCCCGAACAGCTGTGCCAAAAACGGTGACGCTGCGCCCAGCCGTTTTTTCGCTATTCTCGAAAAACCAGGGCGGGGGGTGTCTAAACACCCCCCGGCACGGCGCGGGTTAACGCAAGCTGTTTGGGATTCGTTTCCAAAGTTGATACATATCCTTATAGTTATTCGTGTTACATATAGAGTTATTTCATACTAATTATAAGAACAGGCAGCCGCCTGTCCGTCTGTCCGTTCGGATGTCACCCGATTGCGTAACCCGCGCACGGCAGGGGCTTTGCGCCGAACACGAACTGCAGGGGGGGGGGTTGATTTCCGCCCCCCCCCTAAGATCTCAAAAACTACGCTACGTAGCGAGAAGCGGAAAACGGAATTTGATAGCTTGATACATGTTCTATCGAAAGTATTCAGTATTGTTTTAGGTCAGGTCAAAATTGAGGTCACCAGAGGCCATCAAAGGTCAAATTTTCCAGTTTTTCCTGTTTTAGGACATCGCTCCAGAAATTCCCATATATCTCAGAAACTATGCTAGTTAGAAACAAACCGAAAAAAGCAAACGCCAGCCAGTGAAATTTGAAATCGCTAATGTGTCCACAAATTTGATCTCAGGTCAATATTTGAGGCTCCAGAGGTCAAAAAAGGAAAAATGACGTTTTTTTGCTAAATCGTTTTTCGCTATTCACTTTTTATGTAATAAAGATAACGGAAAACTGTTTACGCCATTATGTTTATTTTGTCAAGATGCTTCGAATAATATACATTGTAACCTTGTTAAGTCAACTTAAAAAAATTGACCTCAGGTCAAGGTCAAGTGGTGACCCAAGTATGACATGTTGCATATGGGAAGACGTATCTCGACGAGACAAACACATTGATGTCTGTTTCACTCCTCTATCTTCATTATGTCGGGAGTTATTGACAAAAAGTGATGGTGACCTCGCATGACCTCAAATGACTTAATAGGGGTCACTGAACAAAACTTACACTTGGATCATCAAGAATATCCTATAATAACATGATCAAGAAGTAATTGGACTAATATCATGCATATCCTTAGCATGTGTATATTTCCCCATTTACTTATTATGGGGAGGCTACGAAATTGACCTGACCTTAGGTCACCGATATCAAAATTCCGAGATTAAGGAATTATAATTATTTATGCCCTCATGACATACTGTAAGTTTCAAACTGATCGGTGAAAAACTCTGGCTTTGGCACAACTTCAAACATTTTTGGAGGTGGGGTCACTTGACCTGGTCTGGTGACCTGACCTGAGATGACCCGAGGATATTTTTTTTTTCAAAGTGTGCGCAATTGATGTCCTGACAGGTGTGCGAAAATCCGGCGGCGCTGCACGCCGCCGTTTTTTCGCTATCTTTGAAAAACCTGAGGGGGGGGGCGGAAATCAACCCCCCCTGCAGTGCGCAGGTTAATAACTCCGAGTACCTTGCAGTCACAACCGCGAAATGTGACATGTTAGTGGGGATGTAGGGTCGAACTATCGTATGCAAATTTTGCGTCGATCCATCATCGCAATAGTCTGCAATTCTAATACTTTGTCATATGCCGTGAATATCAAAACTTGTAGACGTCACCCGGCTGCCACCGGACTGTCGTTTTGCTTTCGGGAGACACTGGCTCTGTTCATTGGGTTAAGGCGTTTGATAGATACCTATTTAGGAGGTCGATGGTACGATACAAGGCAAGGTCACTGACGTGCTTTTCTAACTTCTTAATACGATCAGCGGCTCAGCGCATCTCACAGCGTATCTGCATACACTGCGTGCTGGCCGACCCGGGGTGCTCATGTATCTGTACCGGCAGGACGGGTCGCCCCGGAACCAGTGACTGCCGCCGGCTCGTTGTGCAGGGTAGTCGTTTGTGGACGGCTGGTCGAGACACGGACGTAGATGAAGTATCTCATGTACTTGAAGTAATAGATGAAGTAGTTATCCGAAAATGGTATCGGTTTGCAAACTTTGAAGAATGCACCATTTGGTTAGGAAATTGGCTTGCATTTTCCTTAGATAAATTTAGCCCTAAGCGTTTTAATGGATATTTTTCTAAGGTCAGGACCCGGCATAAACCGTCTGATCAGATACACACTGTCAGTACGAGAGATGAAGCTTGATTCGCAAAATGCCGGATGTTCAGACAAAACTCAAAAAATTGAAATGTGAGCTGTCCCGTAAATCAAGGCAAACGACGCATTGATACTCAAAGAACCCTGAACGAATAACCCTGCTACCCTGATATGCGAGACGAGATACCCTGAACGAATAACAACGAATACGCCTAAGCAAATTGAAACTGGCCTTTCCGCTCTGTTACCAGGAATGCAAAGCGAATGAAATAACACGATGGTCACCAAAGACTCAAAAACGTGCATACATTGATACATCTGTCTCATTGATCATGTGAACATATTCAATTGGTACAATACATTTTCTATTCATCAGGAGGCACCTTTGTATTGAATGAACTTCAGATATCCATGTCAGCCCCTTTCTTTCAAGCTCGGTTGAAACACAAAAGTAGATAGGAACGGCGACAGGGACGAAGAACCATAAACACCGCCGTTGTTTCCTTTCAGCAAGCACAAAGTGTACTTACCTAAACAGCAAAAAAGGCACATTTAGCGGCATAATATGCCTGATTTTTGTATACTACGAAATTTCATTTTAATTCCTGCCAACTTCCAAGAAAAGTACAAATATCGTCCTGCTCCCTTTCATTCCTCAATTGCCCTGATTCTTCTTTTCCAAATACCTTTCACGATATTGAAAATTACAATAATTCCGAAAAAGTATGGATTTCACTATCCAAAACTGGAGGGGACAATCCCCCTCAGCCTGATGACGGGGGGGGGGGGGGGGTCGGTGTCCCCTTCGCCCCGCCCCCCTACGGCAACACCCTTGTATATATGTCGCATGATCTTCGTATATGTTTTGCACATAGTGACCATTTGTGACCTGACCTTGTCCTTGACCTTTGCCAACAATCCCACTTTAGCTCATGCGGGATATGTATTATACCTTTAAGACCACTGTGGGTGATCATGGTCGCAATGGAAGGCTTTGGATGGAAAGTATGACCCATACACTCAAATATCTAAATTTTGACCTTTTACCTGACCTTGACCTGACATGTGACCTCAATGTGAAACTTTTGAGTATGCTTTAGATGTGTCTCATTGAGAGCTTTCGAATGCCGCCTTGGTCGTCTCGCTACGATCATTAGTTCGGACGATTAACGCCCCCCCCCCCCCGTCAATGGCGTTCGGCTGAGACCCCAGGCAATGGCCGATTAAAGTGCCCTTCCCCGCAGGGCGAAGCTGCGAGGAGGGCCCATGCCATGAAAGAGGCCACCACTCCCGGGGCGGCTCGGGGGCCACCACATGCCCGGTGGCCAGCGACCACCACCAGACCCGGGTTAACGTGGGCGTGACAGAGGATATAGGACCGGTGGCCAGCGACCACCAGACCCGGGTTAACGTGGGCGTGACAGAGGATACCGGACCGGCAGTCGGGAGGATACAAAGGGATCTGATTCTCTAGTTCGATCTATTAAGGTAAAAAGCTTTAGTTAAAAGCATACAGCTAGGCAGTCACGGCAAGCACGCCATGTATGCTATTTTGTAAAGAAATATTAGTTGACTGGTCAGCTGCTGCGTTGACTTGGTGACGTCACATTAGCCGTTTTCACGATCGTTATTTTATTGTGTTGGTACCATCCGTAAAATACCACATTCCTGAGGGACCTAATCTAGTTTATTTATGATATTTTCTGGTACCTTTTTATAAATAGCATAGCCTTTCACGTGTTTTGGGGTCAGTTGTATTTCACGATACATTTTTAGGGAAAATAGATCGGACAGACATCAGCAAAATTATTATATTAATATATTTGTTGTCGATTTGGGGAAATGACATATATCATCTAGCTAGTCGCTAACCATCTGGCAACTTCAAATCAAGACATGAATGGCGCGGCCGATTGTGACGGTATGACATGACGTGGCGGCGCATCTCGGCACAGCACGCCGGCTGCCGTCAGTGGCACCTGCAAGAATGGCAATAGACTCTTGTTGCTTTGTTCTGCACGCTGCGAATTATTAATTCAACACTGTTTTTCGCCCGTGCTGATTTTGCTGTATGATCAATGGTTATGGCTCGGCTGAAAGGCCACCCATGGGCCCCATGGGCGTCGCCACCACTACGGAGGTGTGGGGGCGTGCAGCTTCCACAGTGTGCAGCTGGCACGAGCTCTGCTCAGTGCTGACCGGGATGTTATCAATCAGGTCATCATGTGCGTCGCCACCACTGCGGACAGCACGGACAGTGTCCGTAGAAGTTGGCGAACCTCCACAAACTTGTACGGACTGTCTGTACAAGTTTGCGGAACCATTTGAAGGTGCAGAATTAGAGATATCGATACCTGAAATGTTTATATTCTAATTATCTTCAGATGGACTATTTGTGACGAATCGTGATGAATTACCTCTATTCATGGAACTTATTGCTCAACAGAAAAAAATGTCTTCTGGTCCCAGCCCAACTTGAACGCACAAATGGCCCGTTGGAATGAAATTTTTGCGTTTTTCGTCTGGAGTTCGGAATAGGAGTATGTGCAAAATGCCAAGAGGCATTGGCATTTTGCCCTTGCCCTTGTAAAACGTTTAGCCGTTTAGTGAGCGGTGCTTCATGTGAAAACGGGTACTGAAAGTTTGGGGACGATATTGGCGGTAGTTTACGAGAAATTGCGAAATACGCGAGGGAGCGAAACAAAATACTCTCGCATGCTAGTCACTAGTCCAGTAAAATAAATGGTCAGACCGTAATTTTACTAAACTGTATTTGGCTTCTTCCTGGCGCTGACAACGCTGATACACGCGCGTTCTATTTTACATGGATCCAAGCACAGTGTTTTAGGCCCAACCCGCGCTGTGCTGCGTTTGGATGTGCCTCCTGAAATTTTAGGAAATGCAAGGAACAAACGGGAGAGCTAGAGACTTACGAGCTAGAGACGTGTGACTGATACCACAGTGTTTATCTCGTCGAGATCCGTCTTCCCATATGCAGCATGACCAACCTGGGTCACCAAATGAACTTGACCCGAGGTCATATTTTTTAACTTGACCAGATCCGGTCACCATAAGTATGGTTCGGATTGTCTTGACGAGGCAAACAAGATGGCGCTAAAATTATTGCCCTATCTTTATTATTTATAAGTACAAAGTTGTGCACGAACAACTTTTGGGAAGAAAATGCCAACATGACGTTTGGTTACCTCTGGAGCCTAACTATTGGCATTGTATACAATTTGAGGACACCAAAGCGATATCTTTTCAATCTTTCGATTGTGTTTCTCCGTGTGTTTCAAGCTATCATAGTTCCCGATATATTTAGAGTGTTTCTGGAGCGAAGTCCTAAACTTGGAAAATTTGACCTTTGATGACCTCTGATGTCATCATTATTGGGGAGGCGATGGCCGCCCACTTTTAGGCCATTTTGTCCTATTTTGTTTTAATTATCCAGATATACCCTTCTTTAAAGCAATTTATTTCGATAACATAAGCCCCGTTTACATAGCAATTTCAAAATAGTGGAACATTGTCCACTAATTGTGGAACATCTTCCATTAAAGGGAGAAAATCACCTTTTTCCACAAAAATGGAGTTAGCACCTGAAATCGATAGACGAGACCAAAATATATTGTAAATTCATCAAATTTTGCATATAACAATTCCTACCGCGAGATATTTCAATTCATAGTTGATAAGCGCTCCACGCTTATAATCAGCAAGCACTCGGTAACGAATTCAGTAAATTAGCCTCCCTACGCATTGTTATTTATCATGAAGGTATGCAATATGTTTCCTGCATTCTATCTTTTGCGAATATGTGCCAAACTTTTATGAACAATCAACAATCATTTTAAAAAAAAGTGCATTGATATCGGCAGTTTAGGTTGGCCCCCGACGGCAACCTATTTAGTGTCGGCGATTTGTTTATATGTGCCCATTCAACAACTTTGAACAGATTGACACAAAAGCGCCAGATGTTGCGCTTTCCAATAGTGTAGGGAAAATACCGATCATAAATTTCCCCAAAATTCCAACTTTGAATTAGGGAATAATTGTATTTAATTCTTAAATTTAGATCACATCATTTTAATACCATAACGGTAGCCAAAGAAAGTGTTGCTAACAAAATCAAAAGGCGATTATCTCCCTTTAAGCTCGTTTGAGTAGATATCACCACTACACCAGACTGAGATTTGATCCAATTTGCTCAAACATGCTGTAAGAGTGATCTTGGTTCCTTTTAATTCAAAATCGTGTTTTATAAGTACTGGTAACAGCACAAACATCCAGAGCGGAGTATTTTTTCTTCCGACATTTTGACCTTCATTTGGTAGCGTAGCAGCTTTTGCGAAGACTGCTACGCTTCCATATGCGCGACCGATTTACTTTTTTCCGACGGCAGTTGCCGCGTTTCGCGAATAAGAACTAGAGCTGCAAGATCTCCGGGAAGTATCATACCGGTACCATACAACAACACAACCAATAACACAACCAATAGCACAATGTTCAACCAATATACCGGCGCTGTCATTAGTATTTTGTCGCACATATGTTCGCATGCCGCATAGTACATGCCGCAGGTATCTAACAAGTGCTTGCGGTGCTTAAAAATGACCCGCTGTGTCGTGCACTGTACTGTAGGTCATGCAGCTCAAAACGTGGGAGGAGCTTATTTTAGCCAAGTTAGCGGGCACTTATTTTCGCGACCAGCACCTGACGTGAATTATGTATAATACCACGGAAACAACACCAACAAAGGCAATACCTAAGCCCCGTTTACATAGCAGTTTCAAAACAGTGAAACATTGGTCACTAATAGTGGAGCATGAAGGATTCTTTCACCATCACATGCTCACGATTACGGCGCCAGTGAGTCAATTTACCGTCTGCTGTTATGTATCACATTGGTCGTATGGTTGTTGCAGCCTAGGTATTGCCTTTGTTGGTGTTGTTTCCGTGGTATTATACATAATTCACGTCAGGTGCTGGTCGCGAAAATAAGTGCCCGCTAACTTGGCTAAAATAAGCTCCTCCCATGTTTCTAGCTGTATGACTTACGGTACGGTGCACGACACAGCGGGTCATTTTTAGGCACCGCAAGCACCTTTTAGATGCCTGCGGCATGCACTATGCGGCATGCGAACATATGTGCGACAAAATACTAATGACAGCGCAGGTATATTGGTGGAACATTGTGTTATTGGTTGTGTTGTTGTATGGTACCGGTATGATACTTCCCGGAGATCTTGCAGCTCTAATTCTTATTCGCGAAAAAGCGGCAACTGCCGTCGGAAAAAGTAAATCGGTTGCGCATATGGAAGCGTAGCAGTCTTCGCAAAAGCTGCTACGCTACCAAATGAAGGTCAAAATGTCGGAAGAAAAAATACTCCGCTCTGGATGTTTGTGCTGTTAACAGTACTTATAAAGCACGATTTCGAAATAAAAGGAACCAAGATCACTCTTACACCATGTTTGAGCAAATTGGATCAAATCTCAGTCTGGTGTAGTGGTGATATCTACTCAAACGAGCTTAATGGAAGATGTTCCACAATTAGTGAATAATGTTCCACTATTTTGAAATTGCTATGTAAACGGGGCTATATAGTTCCACTGTTTTGAAACTGCTATGTAAAGACGCGCATTTTCAGTTTAGATTGCGAAAGTGGCGCAAAAATCGAAAATGCCACATGTTATTATATTGTGTGCTTCGGGAAAGCTATCTGGCACAGTGGGACATTTGCTTTCTGTGCCGGGGACCGGGATTCAAATCCCCTGTGGGCCTCTTATTTTTTCCCCGGTCACCATATCCCTCGGAACAGAGTGAGAGTTCCAGTTAGCGCTTTGGTCGCAGGAGGATATGGTGCTTGGTCCACTACATTGTGCGCTTCGAAAGAAGAATAAAAGTTCAAGCTGTAAAAAGCTAGGTAATTGGTTAAAATAATAATTGATAAAATAAGTAAGTACAAATGTAATGATTATCACATCATTCCTCACACAACTAGGATGATATATTCAGTGGCGAAGGGTTCGCTCGCTGGTCCACTAACGCTGCTTCTATCACATGCTTACATATGGAGCTTCTCGACACAGCGCTACGTTTTTTGCACAACGCTGAATGACAGGACACAAATGTAATATATTCAGCAGGAGAGTCCTTACAACCAGAGTATGCAGCAAGTGATTTCTCGACATGGCCTTCAAAACTGCTATCTCAGCGCTAGAAATCCCATTATGAAAGTGACTGGTCTCCTTTAAAGGGAAATAATGGCCTTTTGATTTTGTTAACAACAATTTCTTTGGCTACCGTTATGGTATTAAAATGATGTGATCTAAATTTAAGAATTAAATACAATTATTCCCTAATTCAAAATTGGAAGTTTGGAAAAAAATAAAACAAGCAAGTACATATACTTCTTAAGGAGTTCATGATCGGTGTTTTCCCTCCACTGTTGGAAAGCGACACATTTGTATCAATCTGTTCAACGTTGTTGAATGGGCTCTTCTAAACAAATCGCCGACACTAAATAGGTCGCCGTCGATGTGCAATGTGCATCGACGAGCTTCCGATTTAATGGTCAGTTTTTGTATTGTTTGTGAATTTTTTTGGGAAAAATTATTATTTTTCATGATAATATAAAGCATAGTGTTATATACAGCCAGAGACACAACTGTACACAACTCCTAATATTTAAAATAAATGAGGCAATTTTCTCAAATTGAGGGTCGCAACCACTAACTAGGCCGCCGTTATATGCATCAGTTAACTGTTAATTTGGTTACCTTTGTATTCAATGGCTTGTAGGGAATCGTCAGGCATATAATCACAACAAGCATAACGCAAAATATATTTTTTCACTCCATTGCGTACAAAAGCGATACGGGAAAAACACGCAGTTTGTTGAGGACCAAAATTACTTGCAAGTACCGGTCGTTAGAAGTGTGGAACGCTTATCAAGTTCAACTTGAAATATCTTTCGGAAGGAAAGTTTTATGCAAAATGTGATGAATTTACAATATATTTTGGTCTCGTCTGGCGATTTCCTTTAATAACTCCATTTTTGTGGGAAAGGGTAATTATTTCCCTTTAAGCACCGTATTGACATTCCTGCAAAAGATCACGTCCCTTCCCCCCTCGCTCGAAAGGTTCGATGTCATGGTGTGTCGGTACAAGTTTTGAAACCGTGGCGACGCCATAGGAAGCATTTTAACCCTCGCCTGGGTAGGGCAACATCACTACGTGTTCGGGTAGGGTGGGGGAGGGGTTGGCACGACCCCCCCCCCATTAGCATTTCGCCCCTAATTGAGCTAGAGCTTCGATTCAAAGACGAACGCGTTGCTTGTGACGAGAGGAAGCGTCTGACACTCGATTTCAAGGTCTTGGGTCATTATGTGACCTCTGAGGTCATGTCAATGACCGTAAAGTTATCAAAATTGAAAATGCGTATAAATTGATTTTTATCGAGCAAGAATCGTGAATGAGCATATCGTAATGCTTAATAGGTGCCAAATTCGTAATCAGCGTCACAAAATGTCCTAAAAACTGCCAAATTCCACAAAGGTCATGTCAGGTCATCTGAGGTCAGTGACCTCGGTTGACCTGTGGATGTGTATGACCCCATTGGAACATATAATTATCTAAAATGGATCCCAAATTTGAAATCAGCATCACAAATTGTTCTAGAAGCCGCCAGAAGCCCAAACAAGTCATATGAGGTCATCGGAGGTCAATGCCTTCAGTTGACCTCTGAAAAGGTCAATAGAGGTCACAATATCAGTGTAAACCACAACTGTCACCTGCAAACACCTTTGCATATGCTCCTGAACAACAAACACTCGGAAACTGCACAAGCTACAAACATCGATCTGCGGGACACCAGTTGCTCCTGGCATGACCTTGAAAAACAGGTCATAGGTCACGGATCATGTGGGTTAGAAATTAAAATTTGTAAGATTCTGTGTCAAATTTTTAAAAAGTAGAGTACTGGAAGTTGTATTGCAATCGGTTAAAAACTACGCGAGTTATTCTAGAAAACCGAGAGTGGGGGCATCCACCCCCTACCCGGGCGAGGGTTAATATTTCCCATTTGACTTAAAATGGGGGAGGTCACGAAATTGACCAGACTTTAGGTCACCGGTATACACAATCCGAAATATACCGATTGTAGGCAGGGCCTCCTGTAAGAAACTTTGACTGGGGGCCACCCACACATTTTGCCCGATGATTGGCTTTGGACATCCACCTGCCAAATCTTGTTGTATTATTGGGTTTCGAGTACGGTACATGAACTGTACTTGTCTGATGAATCACAAAAGTTGCATGTATTTGTATCTGTCAAGCAGAAACAGATGTGAAGAGAAGAACGGGCACCGAAATGTTTGAAGCCTTAACCCTTGCCCTACGGGGGGTCCTAAAACGACCCCCCCCCCCTGAGGTTTTTCTTGCATAACTTTTTACACATGAGGCGCATCTTGCTGACATTTTTAGTAGCTGAGTCTACAACAATTATACATATGCTGTAAAAATTAATTTAAAGTAATTGAAAAATTTGGGAGATAATGATGTTTTGATGACGTCATGTTGGTAGAAAAACGATAAATGTTTGAAAAATCTTAAAAAACAGAGTTTTGAAGCAAATTGCAAACGCAATTAAGCCAAGATATAAAATGATTTTTTTTTAAAATGGCAATCTCGGATTTTTGAATTTTTTTTATCCCTAATACCTAATACGAACAAAAAAGTGATTTTATAGGAAAAATCACCAAAAACAAAATTTTCAAAGATGTTAAAAAACCGGAATATATGTGTGAGAACAGAGCATGGACCCAAACCAAATTTCAAAGCAATATCTTTTTTTTTGACTGAGTGATAGCTCCCTAAGTATAAGACACTGATGACGATATTTTTTGATACATTTTTGGACTTTTTGACCAGATACGAATACATAGTTACCTTTTCTGTATTTCTGAGACAAAACTGGTCTAGGAACATGACTTTTTATTTACATTTATCAATTTCTAATTTTGAGGTTTCTGACAGAGCATAATCGCTGTTCTGGACGTGGTCGATCGAGGTCATTCACTTGACCTGGAAGGTTACTCGTTGACCCGAAACCTAAGACTGCATAGCGTGAGATTCCAAACATGACAGGCAACATGTTAGTTCTTACCGCGTTGCTCTATCTTGCTTGGTTTGGAAGTTAACAGGGAGAGGTCTTTTTAGGACCCCCGTAGGGCGAAGGGGAAAAAAGCTCCCGTAGGGCGAGGTTCGTTAGACCCCCAATGCAAGGCGTTGAAATCTTGAGGCCCTGCCGGACTCGGGCAACTGGGTCAAGAGCTGGGGAAATAGTTGTAGCTATGGGTCTGAGACACACTGTCTCTTAGGCTAAAGCGGTTAAATGCCGTGGGTCAAACCCGGGGGTGATGGAAGAGCCGAGTGGGCAAGGGGAGCAGCTGTCCCTCTCAAGCAATTCGAGAGGCAAACAATATGCTTTGCTCCCATAAACACTCAAGAAAAACTAATAAAAAACGATTGGAAGGGTCTCCATCAGGCCTGACTCAGCCCGGCACGATGCCCTCTCAGACCGGCAGAGGGCCATCTCAGGCCTGTCATGTACCCTCTCAGACCTGCATAGGGAATTATCAGACCGGCCTAAGGCCCCGTCATACTGTTCGATGGTCCTCTCAGAGTGCAGTAGCTCCCTCTTTAGACTTAAGAGGGGTCCCTCTCAATTCTGATCTGGGCTTCTCAGAGCGGCTGAGGGCCCTCTCAGATCGACCGAGCTGCTCTGATGGGCATAAAGCCCTCTCATATCTGGAAAATATCAACTCAGATCAGCCTGGGGTATCTCAGACGACCAATGGCCCAAGGCCCTCTAACCGGCTGAGGGCCACCTCAGGCCCTCAACCGGTCGTGACATATGAGAGTACTTCTTCGGTTTGGTTTCATTTGTGGACCAAGCACTACATTCTCTTGGAACCAAGGCAATAATTGGATCTATCACCCTGTTCCGAGGGATATTAGGGGCCGGGTCAAATTTTCGACGAGGCCCGTCGATTAATATGAACCCAGGTCCCTGGCAAAGGAAACAAACTTATCCTTCCACTGTACCGATTGCAACCAAATAACACTTGTTCATTGTCCAGACACTGGTCAGAATAGTCTTTTGTGCGCGAAACTGAAGCGATATTTGCCATACAATTATTATCTGAGTTGTATTTACTTATTTTATCGCTTTAGTTATTAAACTTGCGTGCATTTAAGATTGTTGCCTTTATTTACTCCACCGATGTAGTTTTTTTATATACAACCGATGACAAATAGGTGCCCCCCCCCAAGTGACGCGATTTTTCCTCGACTGGAGGGAATGGCGGCTTCACTGGGGCCGCAGCCCCCGCCCCCGCCCCCTCAGTTAAACATGTTAGAGAAGGCCCTGATCATGGCTCGGCTGAAAGGCCACCGGCCCGCCGCCCGCCGGGGAGGCGCATTACTTGGTTTCCTTCAGCGGCCACCAGGGGCGGAGTTGCTGCTGGGGTGGAGGAATCAGAGCCACCATGGACGCCGCTGATCTACAGCCAGTCAGTACAGTTGTCTTTCCGCAGGGCTAAGGTCGGCGGTGACTCTCTCCGTTGAAGCTGTCATTTTGGTAACTGAAGACGGCGAGCTCGCAGCAGACCGGTTCAACACCCCCTCAACAGAGGCACACTACGATAAGAAGAAAAAACAAACTTTCAAGAACGGCCGCAGCACGATACAAGTTTTTGGTGAGTTGCAGTGCCATTTAATATAACATCGTTCCAATATACGTAGCAAAAGTATTAGACACAGAAGTGGCCATTCAGTCAGTTCAGCATTATATACTAGCCATAATACCCCTACATACCTATTGTAAGTTATGGGTGCATGGATATTTCGGATTTCGTGTTGTCCTCCATTAGCAATGTGCCTCTGCCCTATAACGTAACTATTTTCGCACAATTCGTTATGAGATGGTGATGATGATGATTGGGGCTTTAGGGCGCCGCATTCTGCTTACGAGGCCCTTCCGCACCTTCGGCGCGGAGAGGGCACCCTGCGCCTTTAGCGCAGGGGGCGGCCACCCCCGTCGCCCCCTGTATCCACCCCTGAAGGTCAGTGACCTTTGGCATAATTTGACAATGAACCGATTTTTGTAATACAATTATACAAACCTGTACCATTATATTTAGGTAATATTGTAATATTGTGTTGCTCTAGATGTTATTCATATACCACACAAAGTATAGAGTCATGGGCCGCCACTACGTTCAGGAGACAATGACCTTTGGATGTATCATGTTTTAAGGTTACCTGTTGTTTTCTTGTTACAACTTCCTACTAAATTGAGCTAGAGAGTTCACATCAACGCCATTTTGTTCGTCTGCAGTCAATACAAATCGAATGATATAACTGGTGACCTTCCTACTGTGAACGGCAGACCGCTTGGGACCCTATTGTTCAGCGATAAAGTAAAGGCACCAACAGTCATGTATGAGCTTCTCGCAATGGAAAATTGCGAAAATTCACTAAATTTGCGGTTAACATTAACCAGCTTTAACCCTATTCCCTGCGGGGGAGGGGGGAAGATTCTGCCCTTCCCGGTGGATTTTCACTTGCCGCTTCTAAACGGTTAAGGCTAGCGTCCTGAAACTTTGTGACTTTTCCCAAAATTGAATGGCGCGTGTTGTGTTAAAATTGTGAAAAAATCAGTTTAGTAGAGGCGGTTCCAGGCTCCTGATTTGGGGAAGGTATTACGAATGTGGTTTCGCGGCGCGTACTTCATTCGTGTTTTTCAGTGCAATAAATGCGTCAGAAACAATTTCAATGCAATATTCATCATAGATACTGGGATTGCACATAATTTTGGGGCAGAGGCGCACTCAGAATAAAAAATGGGAGGCCATACCCACCCTTAAATTAGGTCCAACTTCAAATTAGTAAGATGATAAAAGCGTTACGCGCATGGTGCCACCATGTTTTTTTTTCTCTCCTGGATCCGCCTATGCGCAATATATCAAATTTATCAAATTACAGCATATAATGCCCACATGTTACGTTCATGTCCCAAACAATCACGAAGAGCACATATTTTTTCCCAGAAAATCCCCCCCCCCATTTTGCATTATCTGAATACGCTTATGATTTGATTTTGTGTTTCTTCTTTTAATATATTAATGACCAGTACATTTGAAGCTCAAAAACGTTTGGGGCATGCAAATCGGTCGAGCCACATGGCCGCAATGACCTTTAAAAAAACACACAATTGTAGGTTGTTTTGCCCCCTGGCCCCCCATTTTTGAACAAAACAAAAATGTCGGGGTCGAAAAAGAGAGATCTTGTCATGACGCATCGAATGGCGTTTTCTCCATCGAAATCAACCGAGCGGTTCTCGAGATCTCTGGGGGGGGGGGGGGCAGAATCTGCCCCCCCCCCCCCAAAAGTTAACTTCCAAACCAAGCACCTTAGAGCAATGCAGAAAGAACTAGCATGCTGCCTGTCATGAGAGGAATCTAACAGTATGCGATTTTTAGGTTTCAGGTCAACGGGTGACCTTCCAGATCAAGTGAATGACCTCGGATTTACCACGTCCAGAACAGCGATTTTGCTCTTCAGAAAACCTCAAAATTAGAAACTGATAAATGTAAATAAAAAGGCATGTTCTTAGACCAGTTTGGGCTCATAAATACAAAAAAGGTAATTATTTGTTCGTATCTTGTCAAAAAAGTTTTTTTTTAAATGTCATCAGTTTCTTACACTTAGGGAGCCATCACTCATTAAAAAATGAAGATATTGCTTTTAAATTTGGTATGTGTATTGTCCATACCCAGTTCTCTCACATATATTCTGGTTTCTTTAATATCGTTGAAAATTTTGATTTTGTGGGGATTTCTCAAAAAACAAAAATCAGTTTTTATTTATTTTAGGGGTCAAAAACTCAAATTTTTTAAAATACGAGATTGCCATTGTAAAGAGAATGCCATTTTGTATCTTTGGTGAATTGCGTTTGCAATTTGCTTTAACCCGCGCACTGCAGGGGCTTTGCGCCGAACACGAACTGCAGGGGGGTTGATTTCCGCCCCCCCCCCTGAAATCTCGAAAACTACGCAATGTAGCGAGAAGCGGAAAAAGGCATTTGATAGCTTCATACATGTTATATCGAAAGTATTCAGTGTCTTTTTTTTTAAAGTCAGGTCAAAATTGAGGTCACCAGAGGTCATCAAAGGTCAAATTTTCCTGTTTTTTTCCTGTTTTAGGACATGGCTCCAGAAATTCCCATATATCTCAGAAACAATGATAGTTAAAAACAAACGGAAAAAAGTAAACGCCAGCCAGTGAAATTTGTAATCGCTAAAGTGTCCTCAAATTGGATCTCAGGTCAATATTTGAGGCTCCAGTGGTCAAAAAGGAAAAAATGCTGTTTTTTTGCTAAATCGTTTTTTGCTATTAACTTTTTACTTAATAAGGATAACGGAAAACTGTTTACGCCATTGTGTTTATCTTGTCAAGGCGCTTTGAATGACATATATGGTGACCTTTTTAAGTCAACTTAACAATTTGACCTAAGGTCAAGGTCAAGTGGTGACCCAAGTAGAGCATGTTGCATATGGGAAGACGTGTCTCGAGGAGACAAACACATTGATGTCTGTTTTACTTCTCTATCTTCATTATGTCGAGAGTTATTGACAAAAAAGTGATGGTGACCTCGCATGACCTCAAATGACCCAACAGGGGTCACTGAAAAAACTTACACTTGGATCATCAAGAATATCCTATAATAACATGATCCAGAAGTAATTGAACTAGTACTATACATATCCTTGAAATAGGAAGCATTTGTATATTTCCCCATTGACTTATTATGGGGAGGTTACGAAATTGACCTGACCTTAAGTCACCGATATCAAAATTCCGAGTTACACGAAATGTAAGTACTGATGCCCTCATGACATCCTGTAAGTTTCAACCTGATCGGTGAAAAACTCTGGCTTTGGCACAACTGCAAACATTTTTGGTGGTGGGGTCATTTTACCTGGTCTGGTGACCTGACCTGAGATAATCCGAGCATATTTTTTCTCTCAAAGTGTGCGTAATTGATGTCCTAACAGGTGTATCAAAACCCGGTGGCGCTGCGCGCCGCCGTTTTTTCGCTATCTTTGAAAAACCTGAGGGGGGGGGGGGGGGGGGCGGAAATCAACCCCCCTGCAGTGCGCGGGTTAAAACTCTGTTTTCTACGATTTTTCAAATATTTCTCATTTTTTTACCAACATGACGTCATGAAAACATGATTATCTCCCAAACTACTTAACTAATTTTTTTTTTTAAAGATAGCGTATAATTGTTGTAAACTCAGCTAACAAAAATGTCAGCAAGATACACCGCATGTGTAAAAAGTTATTCAAGAAAAACCTCGGGGGGGGGGGGGGGGGGGGTCTGTCAGGCCCCCCCGTAGGGCGAGGGTTAATAATCAACATGGCACAAAGTCTGAATGTCCATTGCGATAAATTCGTTAATGTCAGTTGGTACCAACTCGGCATTGACTGGGGTCTCAGCAGAACGCCATTGACTGGACGTTGGGGATGGGGTGGAGGTTGGGGGGGGGGGGGGCGTTAAGTCGCGATTTACTGGGGGGTGGGGGCTATTGCCCCCCCCCCCCCTCCCGTTATTTTGCAATAACTTTTCAACGAACATCAGTATCATCAATTATATCGCAGTACCTTCTCTCACATCAATTCTACAGATGTTGGCAAAAGGAAAAATATGAGGTTATGATAGGTCAACCGGGAATGACGTCAGAGTGACGTCATGTTCTTCGGGTTTTGTTGCAAAATAATGGTTTGCGGAAAACGCTGTCAAAGGTACAATGTTTGAGATAAACTCAACTGTCTTAAATCAAATTACTGAAAATAGACCGGGCTATCAAATTGCCATCTCCGATTTTTGAGTTTGTTTCAAATTCAATTCTTTTAGAAATCCCAATTTTTTAACAAAATTTTCACACTAAAATCAGAATTATCCCAAAACTGGATTATATGTGATCGTGGCGTGTTAGGTGAATATTTGTACCAAATTTGAAGTCGATATCTTCAAAAATGACTGACTTATGACCTTTAACCCGCGAGTTACTGGGGTATATTTCATAACGCGACTTACTAGGGGGGCTATTTTTTGCCCCCCTCTGATCTCCGGAACTACTGGACCGAATGTAAAAATTCAAACGGCATTCGATAGCCCTGGGAAATTTATCGAAGGAAACATTATATTGTTGACCTCAGGGTCACTGATGACGTCACAGGTCAGGTCAAGTACAAAATGTTTGGCCGTGTCGAAAGGTCTCCATGGATGGAATTGTCGCGCAAAATTGCGATATTAAACGCATAAGCTGTTGATAAATCGGTATGATTCGTGTGTCTGACCCTTCTAAGTACCTTTCTAAGCTGTTTATGACCTTGGGTCAGGTCAAGGTCATCCGAGGTCACGAGGTCAAACTGCAGATAACGGTCATTAGGCGTTGTAACACATGTTTATGGGTTTGTTTTTCGTCTAAAACGCGAAAAATGACCTTAGAACATTGTTTGTTCCATATAAATAGAAGTAAAAAGCAAAAATGGAAATGCGTTTTTTGTCATAGTAATGCTGTGAGAAGTGGTCGATTTTTGTCATTTAAAGGTGATAACTCGGTCAATTTTAAAGATATCGACTTTAAAATTGGTACACATATTCACCGCATACATTTCAATCACATATATTCCGGTTGTTGGATAATTCGGATTTTTTCTTGAAAATTTAAAAAAAAAAAAAAACGTCTTTGGATTTCTCAAAATTTTGAATTTCATAAAAAAACTAAAGCATCCGAGATTGCAGTTTGATAGCCCGGTCTATTGTCAGTAATTTGATTTGATACAATTTAGTTTATCTCAAATATCGTACCCTTGACAGCGTTTTCCGCAAACCATTATTTTGCAACAAAAACCGAAGAACATGGCGTCACTCTGACGTCATTCCCGGTTGAGCTATTATAGCCTCATATTTTTCATTTTGCCAACATGTGTAGAATTGATGTGAAAGAAGTTACTGCAAGTTTGGTGACGATACGAGTGTTCGTTTAGGAGTTATTGCAAAATAACGGGAGGGGGGGGGGGGGGGCAAAAAATAGCCCCCCCAGTAACTCGCGGGTTAAATGACAAAAAACGACCACCTCTCACAACATTACTATGCATAAAAAATGCATTTCCGTTTTTGCTTTTTACTTCTATTTATATAGAACAAACAATGTTCTAAGGTCATTTTTCGCGTTCTAGACGAAATACAAACCCATAAATATGTGTTACAACGCCTAATGACCGTAATGTGCAGTTTGACTTCGTGACCTCGGATGACCTTGACCTGACCCAAGGTCATAAACAGTTTAGTAAGGTACTTAGAAGTGTCAGACACACGAATCATACCGATTTATCGACTGCTTATGCGTTGAATATCGCAATTTTGCGCGACAATTCCATCCATCGAGACCTTTTGACACGGTCAAACATTTTGTACTTGACCTGACCTGTGACGTAATCGGTGACCCCGAGGTCAACAATATTATGTTTCCTTCGATACATTTCCCAGGGATATCGAATGCCGTTTGAATTTTTACAATCAGTCTAGTAGTTCCGGAGATTCTAGGGGGGGGGGGCGGACAAAAAATAGCCCCCCCAGTAAGTCGCGCTATGAAATATACCCCTAACTCGCGGGTTAAACGCCCCCCACCGCTGGTTATCTTCCGAACAAATAATCGGAGCGAGACGCGTAAAAAAGCAATCGAAAGCTTTCAATGAGACGAATCTAAAGCATACTCGAAATTGTCAAAGTGAGGTCCAATTTTAGGTCACGGTCAGGTCAAAGGTCAAAATCGAGGTATTTGAGTATATGGGCCGTACATTCAATCCCAAGGCTTCGATTACGAACATGACCACCCAAACTGCTGCCAAACGTGTAATACACATTCCGCATGAGCTAAAGTGAGATTGTTGGCCAAGGTCAAGGTCAAGGTCAGGTCACAAAAGGTCGCTATGCTCAAAATATCTACGAAAGTCATGCAACACATCTTTTATGAGTTAGTTTCCACGTATAATTCGATAGTGATAGTCATTTTTCCTCCTTACTTCATTTACGTGAAGTAAATGTCAAGTTCAGGTCAAGTTCAGGTCACTGAAGGTCAAAATTGTAAATTGATAAATATAAAAAAGGCATGTTTCTAGACCAGTTTTGTCTCAGAAATCCAGTGGTGCCATTTATTTGTCTGTATCTGGTCAATACAAGCAACAAAAACGCAATTTTGAATTAAGACGTAATGAGCTACCCATACTTTAGATGCCATACTTTAGTCAAAAATGGTGATATCATTCTGAAATTTAGTACTTTAGTTTCCCATATGTAGTTATCTGACATATGTCCAGGCTTTTTGCATATCTTTGAAAACAATTGATTTTATGGGCATTTCACCCCCCCCCAAAAAAAAACGCTTTTATTTTTTGGAGTCAAAAACCAAATTTTCACAAATCAGAGATAGTCATATTGTAGCCCTTGCCATTTGATATATTTTGACGTTTTTGGATTACATTTTTCTCAAAATATTGCATTTTTACGGTCTGTTACATTTGAGCTTATTTTGGTGTTTATGTATACATTTACATTTTAGCTCTTATGTACTGACGTCCTAAATTCGATATAACTCGAAATATTTTCAAAGAAATTGCTTTATTTTTACACAGAAGACGTAAACGTAATTTAGAAGAAGGTTTCCGAAGTTTGACGTTGATAGCGCGATTGTTTTTGAGCTATTACTAAAATTCATCATGGGGCGGGGGTGCGTTTAACGCCCCCCCCCCCACACACACACTGAATAACTTTCGTAATAGCTCAACAACTAATAGGGATATCAACGTAAGACTTCGGTTGCCTTCTTCTACATCGATTTTACGATTTTTGTGCAAAAATAAAGCAATTTCGTTGAAGAAAAATCGAGTTATAGCTAATTTAGTGATGTCACTACACACGAGTTTTACACAAAAATCGGCTAAAATCAATATTGACCCAGAGACTGTACTTGGCGTCAGGCGGAGCCAGAACGCCAGCTGCTTTCGTACGATTTCTCGTGAAATGTAAAGAGAAACTTACTTCTTTCTCCACATATATCCATCAGTTGTACAAACGAAAGTCATATTCGTAGTTTTGAGCTCAAGATGCACTGTATGGTTGAATTTTAAGACAACTTTCAAGGTGACCTAAACCAATGTCACCTTGAAAGTTGTCTTGAAGTTCAACCATAGTGACGTCTTTAGTGACGTCTTCGGTAAAACAAACAAAAAAGAGCGGGCCCTGGGGTGGTTTGAGAGGGTTCTGGCCGGGCCTGACAGTTCACTGAGCGCGGCGCCAGCGGCCGGACGTGCTCGTGGCTCTCCTCCCCCAACTTCCCCACCAGCCGTGTGATTGACCGAGTGATTCTGAGAGCGAACTGTGATTAAATGTGTGCCTATGCGGTTGGAACAGAAGACAGCCAGAGAGAACTGATCCAGTGTTCGTGTTCAAGCCGTCGAGTTCATTGCCGCGTACACTGCGACGAATAGTGTACATGAGCAATGCATCGAGATCTGCTGAAATCCATGGTGTTCCTGTTCAGCGTCCATGTACTCGTCAGTGCAGCTGTACCGGCGCCCAGACCGTGGACCACGATCGGGCGTCTGCCCCGCGGCGCGGGGGAATTCCAGAGAAGCCTACCCACGCCAGATGACGTCACTGACCGGTCACCCCAGCACCGAGCGGCCGGTGTGCGCGCGCAGCAGCTGGCCGCGACCCAGCCTGCGGCCGCCGAGCACCGCCGTCCGGGAGAGCCTTCTACGGTGGACGGCCGGTGCGCGCGCGCGAGCACGCGCCGAGGCAAGAGGTCACGGGCGCGCGGCTGCAGAGGGGGCGTCAGGTGGCGTGTTCCAGGACAACATCAGGCGAACCAGATATTGATCGGACAACTGAATGTGCAGTCCCTTAAACCAAAACTGCCTGAGTTGCGACTTGAACTATCCACCGTGTGTGACTACGACATACTTGCCGTTAGCGAGACTTGGCTAACAGTGAGCGTGCCAACTCGGTTGCTGACAGTGAGCGGATATCGGATCCTCCGCTGTGACCGACCACGTACAAGCCGTCTGGCCAAGGGTCACGGCGGCGTTGCGCTGTTGTCGCGTGATTCGTACGATGCGTCAGTGGTCCCAACGCCTGCAGCGCATAACGGATCAAACCTGGAAGCTATCTGGGCCACCATCCGTACGTCCAAACATAGACAACTACTAGTAGGTTCGTTCTACCGCCACCCTACCCAGACAGTGCATCAGATCAGTGCCGACCTTGACGACCTTGAGCACCAAGTGCAGTGTATGTTAGCTAGGCACAAGGGAGTGGTAGTATTGTGTGGAGACTTTAACCTGAACATCTTGAACCAATCGCCGGACTCACCTGGCAACAGATTCCGCCGGCTTCTGGCTACCTATGGTCTGTATATGTGTAATGCCACTCAGCCCACGTACAGCCCGGTCAAAACGCTGCTCGATGTCATCATCACTAATAGGCAGGAAATAGTGACACGTAGCGGGGTGACTAAATGCCATTATAGTCCCCACAATTTCTCCCGAGTTGTGCTTGGCATTTCGAGGGCAAATCGTAGGCCAATGTCTGTGACATCTAGGTGCATCGAACGCATTCTGTTCGATGAGTTCAATGTCGCGTTGTTGTATTCGCCTTGGGACGGTGGGTTTGTGCAGCGGACGCCGCAAGACAAGTGGAACTGTTTCCTACACTCCTTCACGCCGCTGCTAAACTCTGTAGCCCCAGTCGAACCATAAAACTCCGCAATCCTGACGCCCCGGCCGTGTCGGTTGGCACAGCGCGCCTTATTCAGCAGCGCCGCGGGGCACTGGCGCGTGCTGACCGGGAGGCCTATAAGACCGTGAACTCGCAGGTGCGCGCGGCCATACGGCGGGACAGCCGCGAACACATCCGCCAGCGTATGTCCGAAGTCGGCAGATCGGGGATGTGGCGATGCCCGAGGCAAGTGGTAGGCACTAAGGTCACGGCCTCCAACGCACCCGAGGTAGACCCAGACACTCTGAACAGGTATTTTGTTAGCGTCGGTGCCAATACGGCCGCCAGTGTGGTGGGTGTGAGAGAGGCTACGCCGGTGAGACTACCGCGGGTTATGACGTGCTCGTTCAGCCTAGAGCCTGTCACACTCGAGGAACTGTGGAGCACCGTGTGCATAATGAAAGCCTCTAATTCATGCGGAGAGGACGGCGTTAGCGTCAAGCTGATTCAGAGATGTTTCAGATCTATCGGACATGTACTCTTAGACGTGGTCAACAGCAGCCTAACAACCGGACAGGTTCCGGAGTCATGGAAACATGCGATAGTAACTCTGCCAAAGACCAACGATCTTAGCGACCCTACCAAATTTCGTCCAATATCAGTTGTTCCCGCCATCTCTAAAATCCTTGAGCGGGTCGTCCACAGTCAACTAAATGCTTACTTTACCCGTCACGAGCTTTACTCGCACTCGCAGCATGGCTATCGCGCGCATCACTCTACGGAGACAGTTCTGACAGAAGTTAGTGACACAATTTTATCTGCCATGGACCGGGGCGAGATTTCACTGCTTGTGCTGATTGATTTATCGCGCTGTTTCGACGTCATTGATCATAGCGTACTCTTAGCAAGCTGCGACTTTACAACATTGATACCACATGGTTTGAGAACTACCTGCGAGGTCACACGCAACAGGTCAAGGTTAGGGACAGTGACGGAAAGGTTAAACTCTCGACTACTCTGCTCAATGACATGGGTGTGTATCAGGGAACCTCACTTGGCCCGCTGTTGTTCTCCGTATTCTCAAATGACCTAGCACTGCATTCTCATGGCGCATCCATCTTTCAATACGCGGACGATACGCAGGTTTTGGTCTCGGGTCGGAAACGTGATATTCACGCTCTCATTGCAAGGATGGAACAGGCTCTGGCCACTCTCTCGGAATGGTTTTCATCGCATTCTATGGAAGTGAACGCCGACAAGACGTAGTTAATAGTTTTCGGCACAAAAGCCATGCTGCGTAGCTTTCCGGAAGTTAGACTCAGATTTGGCGCATCGCTCGTCTCCGAAAGCCGAACTGTGAAAAATCTGGGACTAGTTATGGACAGGTTTTTGACCTTTGATACTCACATTGATCAGCTGGTGGGAAAGTGCACGGGGATGCTTTTAGCCTTATCTCATGCCAAACATTGCCTGCCATCCGACATCATCGCGTCTCTGGTCACATCTCTATAGTCGTGTCACATATCAGATACTGCATATCCATCTACGGTACTTACGGACTGGCCCAGAGACATAGGATACAAAAGGTGCTGAACTTCTGCGCACGTGTCGTATGTGGCAGACGTAAATACGGCCACATATCTGCCGACTACAAACAGCTTGGGTGGCTCAACGCGGAGCAGCTAACCACGCACCATCGCGTGTGCCTCATTCAGAGAAAACGTACCACTGGACTCCCGGTTGGTATTGCCGAACACCTCGTCACCAGCGACCACCAACACAGCACCGGTCAGCTACAGCGACCCAGTGCTAAATCGAACGCAGGTGTTCGTAGACTGTGTTTTAGCGGTGCTGATATGCACAACAGACTACCGCAGGACATCCGCGAAGTAGGACTCAACAGTTTTAAGACTCGGGTGATTGACTGGCTGCTCCGCGATGCTGGCTAGGCGCTGATGAGTGTGTGTGGCGAGCGTGTGTGGCGAGTGTGTATGGCGAGTGTGTATGGCGGGTGTGTATGGCGGGTGTGTGTGGGTCTGTGATTTACATTTGAATGTCCAAGCTTTTACAATATTGACGTGCGACTTGGAAAAGCCACGCTCGATGTGGAAGGGTTGCAAAATACATGTCTATGTCTATGTCTATGTCTTGTCTCTACACCCGCTTAGGAGGGCCTGACCAAGTCTTAAGAGGGACCATACGCTGGTTTGAAAGGCCCAGTCCTAGTCCTGAATGGGCCCTACATTAGTCAGAGATGGCCCTTGCCGGGCTTGACAAGGGCCTGCGTCTGTTTCAGACTGGTTATTGATTCGACTCTGATTGAATCGATTGACATCGTTTAATCAAAATCCCTTGAATCAAAGAAGAATCGATTCACCACCGGATTTGTTTATTCATGAATCATGATTGAATCAAAACCAGCATAGAAACAAGGCTGATTGAATACAAAAGACTGTGCAATGCTATTTCAATGGTGAGTCAAACGTGATTTGATCATTTTTTTGTTGATGATTTGAATCTGAAAGAATAATTTTATAAATTGTTATCCATGAATTAAACGGCGACTGAATCATTCATATTCCAAAATGAAGTATGATTGAATCCTTCCAAAAAAAGTGAATCAATAACCAGTCTGGTCTGTTTGAGAAGACTCTTTCCAGGCTTCAGATGGCCATAAGCCGATCTGAGAGTGCCCTTACTGGGTGACAGATGACCCTATACCGGATACCAGGCGAGCCATTTGGGCCTGCCTGAGACAGAGGCCTGGTCTGAGCCCTCTCAGGCCTGGCAATGGCTCTCTCAAAAGAAACGGAGGGCCATTTAAGTCTGGCAATGGCCCTCTCAGGCTTAGAAAGGGCCCTCTCAGGCCCACCGATAGTACTTCAAAGAGACTGAGGGACCTTTCTCACCGACCTTAGGGTCCTCTCACACCGGCACAGGACCCCCTCAGAACGACCGAGGGACCTTTCAGACCTGCTGGTGGTCCTCCAGACGGGCATAGGGCGCTCTCAATTCTTGCATGGGCCCTACAAGGCTGGCATAGGGCCAGGGGTGTCGCCGACGGGGGTCGGGGGGTGGGTCCATACCCCACTCTCAGAAGGCAGGGGTCGCCCCCCCACACACACACACTTTTTGCGGGGAAAGTTAACAATTTATCGTAAAAATTGCCTTTGCAACAGTCAAAATTCAGCTATCCACAGTTTAAAACTGGGAAATTTCGCGCCGCTTCGCGGCATGACGCAAGTTTTGCAATTGCTTATACAAATTTGGAAAATGGGAAAATTGATTCCAATAAATGTCTGACAGAGGCTCTTCTTGGCGGTAATTGCTGGCCCCAGGTCCCACTCGCTTCATAAAATATTAACTTTCAAGCAGGGTACATGTTTAGCTAGTCTGCCGAGTTCCGAAAAAGGCGACGCGAACGCAAAGACGCGGACATCGGCACCTGCGGAAGCTGCTCCAGCGGTGCCCAACTTGCTGGACCCTGAAGAGCTAATAGTGGGACCAGGCCAGGACCATCTCCACAAGCCATCTCCTCTCAGGCTCCTCCAGATCCACAAGGACCATTTATGTGCGGAAAAGTCGTTCTGCCTCTTACTGCTTTCAAACCATTTGCACTGTTACCACAGTAAGGTGGATGCCGTCCGACCATTTTTAATTTTCTTGAAAAGTGTGCATTGGGGTTTTCAAGGGCGGGGATTTCAATGGTGGTGACCAAGAAAAATCTGTATTTTTTTTTTCTCTCTTCAAAATACGGCCTTCCGAGCTTTCCCAAGTTCACTGTGAGGTGCGTCGGGTCGGGTCGCTCCTCCTGTGCAGCTGCGTCAGGTCGCTCCTCCTGTGCCGCCCGGACTCTAACCATGAGGTGGAGAAATACAACAACAAAAAAATGACGATCAATAACTCCGATACTAAATAAGCGATTTCGATAACTTTTTTTTTGTGTTTGGATCAGGATTAGTCAAAGAACGATTTGGCAATCACGGATTTTTTTTCGTTTCGTGACCTCGTGACCTAGTTTATGCGCCGTGACATTGACCTGTTGGAAACTGAAAATAACATTTTCGTCTGATGACGATTTGAGCTTAATTGATGTCCTTTCGCATAAACGAACAGTATAAAAGTGGTGTTCGATGTGTAAAAACTACTTTTGGGAACTTCCACAGTAAGACAACCAGAATTTTAAAATTTGCCGTCCGACCATTTTTAATTTTCTTGAAAAGTTGTGCACTGGGAGTTTCAAGGGCGTGGAATTCATTAGTGGTGACCGAAAAATTCCCCCCCAAAGTATTTTCCAAAATAAAGCCTTCCGAAAAGAAAAGAAAAACTTCTTTTAAAAACTACTTTTGAGCCTTGAAATGCTGACACAATACGCTGCTTGGGTACGTTACGTTGTATTGGCCTGGCAGGTCATATGGCGACCTGATGTCGGTGTAACAGGCATCAACCGAGAGGTGTCGTCGTCAGGAGTTACTCTGGACTTTGTTTCGAAAGCGTATATCAAGTAGATACGAAGTTATCGACGGACAGGTGCCCGAGCAGCGTATTATGTCAGCATTGCAAGGCTCAAAAGTACATTTTTACAGGTCGAACCCCACTTTTTTATTTTTGTATACGAAAGGACATCAATGAAGCTCAAATAGTCATCATACGAAAATGTTAATTTCAGTTTCAAACAGGTTAAGCCTCACCCGGGTAGGGCAATATCACTACGTGTTGGGGTAGGGGGTACGACCCCCTCCCTTAATGTTTCGCCCCTAATTGAGCTAGAGCTTCGAATCAAATTGGCGAGCGTGTTTGTTTGTGACGAGAGGAAGCCGCTGATACCCGATTTTAAGGTCTTTGGTCGTTAGGTGACCTCTGAGGTCATGTCAATGACCCAAAAGTCATACAAATTGTAAATGCGTATACATTCAATTTTATCGAGCTAGAATGGGTGCCAAATTCGTACTCAGGCGTCACACACTGTCCTAAAAGCTGCCAAATTCCAAAAAGGTCATGTCAGGTCATCTGAGGTCAGTGACCTCGGTTGACCTGTGGAACATATAATTATGTAAAATGGATCCCAAATTAGAAATCGGCGTCACAAAATGTCCTAGAAACCGCCAGAAGCCCAACAAAGTAATCTGAGGTCATCGGAGGTCAATGACCTCAGCTGACCTCTGAAAAGGTCAATCGAGGTCACAATCTCAGTGGAAACCACAACTGTCACCTGGAAACACCTGTGCATATGCTCCTGAACAAAACACACTCGAAAACTGCACAAGTTACAAGCATCGATACTGCGGGCCACCAGTTGCGCTTGACATGACCTTGAGAAACAAGTCATAGGTCACGAGTCATGTTGGTTAGAAATTCGTAATTTTCAGAGTATGTGGGGAATTTTATAAAAAGTAGGGTACTGAAAGTTGTATCGAAATCGGTTAGAAACTACGCGAGTTATTCCAGAAAAACGGAGGGAAGGGTGGGGGGGGGGGCATCCACTCCCCTACCCGGGCGAAGTTTAAGGTCTCGGCCCAAAAAGTAGGTCACGAGGTCACGTTAAAAAAGAAAATCTAAAATCCGTAATTGCCAAATTGTTCTTTGACTAATCCCGATCCAAACAAAACAAAGTTTATCAAAATCGCTTCTTTAGTTTCGGAGTTATTGGTCGTCAAAATTAGGTCTGTACAGTGAACTTGGGAAAATTCGGAAGGCAGTATCTGCTTTTTTTTGGTCACCGCCAATGAATTCCCCGCCCTTGAAACCCCCAGTGTACAACTTTTCAAGAAAATAAAAAATGGCCGGAAGACAAATTGTAAAATTTTGGGTTGTCGAATACGAATGCACCGATTGTTTGTTACAGTTCGGTACATATCCATTATGTATACGCCCTACAGTTATTATTATCATATAAACTATTGAGCGCTGACTGCCACCGGTTATCACGATTTACTATCTGAGGCCAGCTGAGGCCATTTACTATCTGAGGCCAGCTAATGTATATGAAAAATACTTCATTTCAATATTTTGTATCATACCGCGATGTGCAACCAGGAAAAGGTGTTACCTGAAGCTTGGATCCACTCACGATCTGGTTTCAATATTACAATTTCGTTTTCCACGACCGAAAGATCAAATAAATTGTCACCACATCCATCATAACGATCCATCCATCCATCCATCCAACGATACATCCATCATCATAACGATCCATTCATCCATCCAACGATACATCCATCATCATAACGATCCATCCATCCATCCATCCATCCAACGATACATCCAGCATCATAACGATCCATCCATCCATCCAACGATACATCCATCATCATAACGATCCATTCATCCATCCAACGATACATCCATCATCATAACGATCCATCCATCCATCCATCCAACGATACATACATCCATCATAACGATCCATCCATCCATCCATCCAACGATACATCCATCATCATAACGATCCATTCATCCATCCAACGATACATCCATCATCATAACGATCCATCCATCCATCCAACGATACATCCATCATCATAACGATCCATCCATCCATCCAACGATACATCCAGCATCATAACGATCCATCCATCCATCCATCCAACGATACATACATCCATCATAACGATCCATCCATCCATCCATCCAACGATACATCCATCATCATAACGATCCATTCATCCATCCAACGATACATCCATCATCATAACGATCCATCCATCCATCCATCCAACGATACATCCATCATCATAACGATTCATCCATCCATCCAACGATACATCCAGCATCATAACGATCCATCCATCCATCCATCCAACGATACATCCATCATCATAACGATCCATCCATCCATCCATCCAACGATACATCCATCATCATAACGATCCATCCATCCATCCATCCAACGATACATCCATCATCATAACGATCCATCCATCCATCCATCCAACGATACATCCATCATCATAACGATCCATCCATCCATCCAACGATACATCCATCATCATAACGATCCATCCATCCATCCATCCAACGATACATCCATCATCATAACGATCCATCCATCCATCCAACGATACATCTACCCATCCATCCAACGATACATCCATCATCATAACGATCCATCCATCCATCCAACGATACATCCAGCATCATAACGATCCATCCATCCATCCATCCAACGATACATCCATCATCATAACGATCCATCCATCCATCCAACGATACATCCAGCATCATAACGATCCATCCATCCATCCATCCAACGATACATACATCCATCATAACGATCCATCCATCCATCCATCCAACGATACATCCATCATCATAACGATCCATTCATCCATCCAACGATACATCCATCATCATAACGATCCATCCATCCATCCAACGATACATCTACCCATCCATCCAACGATACATCCATCATCATAACGATTCATCCATCCATCCAACGATACATCCAGCATCATAACGATCCATCCATCCATCCAACGATACATCTACCCATCCATCCAACGATACATCCATCATCATAACGATCCATCCATCCATCCAACGATACATCTACCCATCCATCCAACGATACATCCATCATCATAACGATCCATTCATCCATCCAACAATACATCCATCATCATAACGATCCATCCATCCATCCATTCAACGATACATCCATCATCATAACGATTCATCCATCCATCCAACGATACATCCAGCATCATAACGATCCATCCATCCATCCATCCAACGATACATCCATCATCATAACGATCCATCCATCCATCCATCCAACGATACATCCATCATCATAACGATCCATCCATCCATCCATCCAACGATACATCCATCATCATAACGATCCATCCATCCATCCATCCAACGATACATCCATCATCATAACGATCCATCCATCCATCCAACGATACATCCATCATCATAACGATCCATCCATCCATCCATCCAACGATACATCCATCATCATAACGATCCATCCATCCATCCAACGATACATCCATCATCATAACGATCCATTCATCCATCCAACGATACATCCATCATCATAACGATCCATCCATCCATCCATCCAACGATACATACATCCATCATAACGATCCATCCATCCATCCATCCAACGATACATCCATCATCATAACGATCCATTCATCCATCCAACGATACATCCATCATCATAACGATCCATCCATCCATCCAACGATACATCCATCATCATAACGATCCATCCATCCATCCAACGATACATCCAGCATCATAACGATCCATCCATCCATCCATCCAACGATACATACATCCATCATAACGATCCATCCATCCATCCATCCAACGATACATCCATCATCATAACGATCCATTCATCCATCCAACGATACATCCATCATCATAACGATCCATCCATCCATCCATCCAACGATACATCCATCATCATAACGATTCATCCATCCATCCAACGATACATCCAGCATCATAACGATCCATCCATCCATCCATCCAACGATACATCCATCATCATAACGATCCATCCATCCATCCATCCAACGATACATCCATCATCATAACGATCCATCCATCCATCCATCCAACGATACATCCATCATCATAACGATCCATCCATCCATCCATCCAACGATACATCCATCATCATAACGATCCATCCATCCATCCAACGATACATCCATCATCATAACGATCCATCCATCCATCCATCCATCCAACGATACATCCAGCATCATAACGATCCATCCATCCATCCAACGATACATCCATCATCATAACGATCCATTCATCCATCCAACGATACATCCATCATCATAACGATCCATCCATCCATCCATCCAACGATACATACATCCATCATAACGATCCATCCATCCATCCATCCAACGATACATCCATCATCATAACGATCCATTCATCCATCCAACGATACATCCATCATCATAACGATCCATCCATCCATCCAACGATACATCCATCATCATAACGATCCATCCATCCATCCAACGATACATCCAGCATCATAACGATCCATCCATCCATCCATCCAACGATACATACATCCATCATAACGATCCATCCATCCATCCATCCAACGATACATCCATCATCATAACGATCCATTCATCCATCCAACGATACATCCATCATCATAACGATCCATCCATCCATCCATCCAACGATACATCCATCATCATAACGATTCATCCATCCATCCAACGATACATCCAGCATCATAACGATCCATCCATCCATCCATCCAACGATACATCCATCATCATAACGATCCATCCATCCATCCATCCAACGATACATCCATCATCATAACGATCCATCCATCCATCCATCCAACGATACATCCATCATCATAACGATCCATCCATCCATCCATCCAACGATACATCCATCATCATAACGATCCATCCATCCATCCAACGATACATCCATCATCATAACGATCCATCCATCCATCCATCCAACGATACATCCATCATCATAACGATCCATCCATCCATCCAACGATACATCTACCCATCCATCCAACGATACATCCATCATCATAACGATCCATCCATCCATCCAACGATACATCCAGCATCATAACGATCCATCCATCCATCCATCCAACGATACATCCATCATCATAACGATCCATCCATCCATCCAACGATACATCCAGCATCATAACGATCCATCCATCCATCCATCCAACGATACATACATCCATCATAACGATCCATCCATCCATCCATCCAACGATACATCCATCATCATAACGATCCATTCATCCATCCAACGATACATCCATCATCATAACGATCCATCCATCCATCCAACGATACATCTACCCATCCATCCAACGATACATCCATCATCATAACGATTCATCCATCCATCCAACGATACATCCAGCATCATAACGATCCATCCATCCATCCAACGATACATCTACCCATCCATCCAACGATACATCCATCATCATAACGATCCATCCATCCATCCAACGATACATCCATCATCATAACGATCCATCCATCCATCCAACGATACAACTACCCATCCATCCAACGATACATCCATCATCATAACGATCCATCCATCCATCCATCCAACGATACATCCATCATCATAACGATCCATCCATCCATCCAACGATACATCTACCCATCCATCCAACGATACATCCATCATCATAACGATCCATTCATCCATCCAACGATACATCCATCATCATAACGATCCATCCATCCATCCATCCAACGATACATCCATCATCATAACGATTCATCCATCCATCCAACGATACATCCAGCATCATAACGATCCATCCATCCATCCATCCAACGATACATCCATCATCATAACGATCCATCCATCCATCCATCCAACGATACATCCATCATCATAACGATCCATCCATCCATCCATCCAACGATACATCCATCATCATAACGATCCATCCATCCATCCATCCAACGATACATCCATCATCATAACGATCCATCCATCCATCCAACGATACATCCATCATCATAACGATCCATCCATCCATCCATCCAACGATACATCCATCATCATAACGATCCATCCATCCATCCAACGATACATCTACCCATCCATCCAACGATACATCCATCATCATAACGATCCATCCATCCATCCAACGATACATCCATCATCATAACGATCCATCCATCCATCCAACGATACATCTACCCATCCATCCAACGATACATCCATCATCATAACGATCCATCCATCCATCCATCCAACGATACATCCATCATCATAACGATCCATTCATCCATCCATCCAACGATACATCTACCCATCCATCCAACGATACATCCATCATCATAACGATCCATCCATCCATCCATCCATCCAACGATACATCCAGCATCATAACGAAGCCATCGTCATCGTCTTCGGTTCGCCGTAACGCTGAATTGAATGAATAACATTTTTAGCTTCTTATCCTCTACAAGGCCCATCGCCTATATTTCTTGGTTTTATCAGGCAAACACGTAACAATTTATCGCCGCTTGGCGGCGCTAAATAACAAGTACCTACTGTGACATGAAAATCCACATTACAAATGCTGCAAATACACGCCGAAAATAATTTGGTTACATTTTGTTTCTCATTTCAGCTGACCCCCCACTCAAAAAGTATCGGCGACGCCCCTGCATAGGGCCCTCTCAGGCCTTCTCAGACCGGTATGGGACTCTTTCAGGCCTGACGAGGACCCTCTTAGGCCTGTCAAGGTCTTTTTCAGACCTGAAAATACACTCTCAGACTGACTGGAAGCCCTTTCAGACCTGCAAAAACGCTCGGTCCCTTTACAGATCGAGGGCCCCTTGACGTCTGATGTGCCCTCCCCCTCCCACCATAAATTTGCCCTGGATCCGCCCATGTCTTTAACCCGCGCACTGCATGGGGTTTGCACCGAACAGTAACTGCAGGGGGGTTGATTTCCGCCCCTCGTGATATCTACAAAAATACGCTACTTAGCAACAAGTGAAAAACGTAAATTGATAGCTTGATACAAGTTCTATCGAAAGTATTTCTTTTTTTTTAGGTTAGGTCAAAATTGAGGTCACCAGAGGTCGTCAAACGACAAATTTTCCAGTTTTATCCTGTTTTAGGACTTCGCCCCAGAAATTCCCATATATCTCGACAACTATGCTAGTTAAAACAAACAGAAAAAAGCAATCGCCAGCCAGTTAAATTTTCAATCGACATTGTGTCCTCACATTTGATCTCATGTCAATATTTGAGGCTCCAGAGGTAATAAAATGGAAGAATGCTACTTTTTTGTAAAATCGTTTTTGCCTATTAACTTTTTTATTTAATAAAGATAACGGAACACTATTTACTCCATTGTGTTGATCTCGTGAAGGCGCTTCGAATGATATACATGGTGTCCTTGTTAATTCAACTTCAAAATTGACCTCAGGTCAAGGTCAAGTGGTGACCCAAGTGGGGCATGTTGCATATGGGAAGACGTGTCTTGACGAAACAAACACATTGCTGTCTGTTTCACTTCTCTATCTTAACCCGCGCACTGCAGGGGGGTTGATTTCCGCCCCAGACCCCCCCCCCCTCAGGCTTTTCAAAGATAGCGAAAAATCGGCGGCGTGCAGCGCCGCTGGGTTTTGGCACACCTGTTAGGACATCAATTGCCCACACTTTGATAAAAAAAAATATCCTCGGGTCATCTCAGGTCAGGTCACCAGACCAGGTCAAGTAACCCCACCTCCAAAAACGTTTGCAGTTGTGCCAAAGCCAGAGTTTTTCACCGATCAAATTGAAACTTACAGGATGTCATAAGGGCATAAGTACTTACTACTCGTAAATCTCGGAATTTTGATATCGGTGACTTATGGTCAGGTCAATTTCTTAACCTCCCCATATTAAGTAAATATGGAAATATACAAATGCTTCCTATTTCAAGGATATGCATGATATTAGTCCAATTACTTATGGATCATGTTATTATAGGATATTCTTGATAATCCAAGTGTAATTTTTGTTCAGTGACCCCTATTGGGTCATTTCAGGTCATGCGAGGTCACCATCACTTTTTTTTGTCGATAACTCCCGACATAATGAAGATAGAGAAGTAAAAAAGACATCAACGTGTTTGTCTCGTCGAGATACGTCTTTCCATATGCAACATACCCTACTTGGATCACCACTTAACCTTGACCTGAGGTAAAATTGTTAAGTTGACTTAAAAATGTCACCATGTATATCTTTCAAAGCGCCTTGACAAGATAAACACGATGGCGTAAACCGTTTTCCGTCATCTTTTTTAAGTAACAAGTTAATAGGAAAACACGATTTAGCAAAAAAACAGCATTTTTTTCTTTTTGACCTCTGGAGCCTCAAATATTGACTTGAGATCAAATCTGAGAGCACCATAGCGATTGCAAATTTCACTTGCTGGCGTTTTCTTTTGTCCGTTTGTGTCTAACGAGCATGGTTTCTGAGATATATTGGAATTTCTGGAGCGATGTCCTAAAACAGGAAAAAAAACTGGAAAATTTGACTTTTGATGATCTCTGGTGACCTCAATTTTGACCTGACCTAAAAGAACACTGAAATACTTTCGATAGAAAATGTATCAAGATATCAAACAGCTTTTTCCGCTTCTCGCTACATAGCGTAGTTTTCGAGATCTTAGGGGGGGGGGGGGCGGAAATCAACCCTGCAGTTGGTGTTCGGCGCAAAGCCTGCAGTGCGCGGGCTAATTATGTGGAGAGTTATTGACAAAAAAGTGATGGTGACCTCGGATGACCTCAAATGACCCCATAGGGGTCACTGAACAAAACTTAAACCTGGATCATCAAGAATGTCGTATGATAACGTGATCCAGAAATAATTAGACTGTCATGCATATCCTTGAAATAGGAAGCATTTGTATATTTCCCCATTTACTTATTATGGGGAGGTTACGAAATTGACCTGACCTTAGCTCACCGATATCAAAATTCCGAGATCAACGAATTGTAAGTACTTATGCCCTCATGACATCATGTAAGTTTCAAACTGATCGGTGAGAAACTCTAGCTTTGGCACAACTGCAAACATTTGTAGAGGTGGGGTCACTTGACCTGGTTTGGTGACCTGACCCGAGATAACCCGAGGTTATTTTGTTTTTCAAAGTGTGCGCAATTGATGTCCTAACAGGTGTGCCAAACCCGGCGGCGCTGTGCGCCGCCGTTTTTCGCTATCTGCGAAAAACATAAGGGTGGAGGGTTGGGGGGGGGGGGGGCGGAAATCAACCCCCCTGCAGTGCGCGGGTTAAGTCACCCACTGAACTTTCCGATCGGTAAAATGATGAAGAACAATAACAACATCAGAAGTGCATTACCGGACGATAACACCAATACGTTTACAACGGGAGACTTCAACGCCGAAACGTCGTTTGCAATGATTTATAAATCACATAACCCGGTAGGATAAATTTGCAAATTTTTTGAAAATTATTTTTGAATCATGTTAAGAACATACCAATACATAAACAAATAACTCCACCCGATCTGAAATCTGAATTCGGCAAATGACGACGTGGTCTAAATTGTGCAGCTGCACTACAGGTATATACACTCAGAAACACTTTTGAGAACTTTTGCTGAATGCTCTTCCCTGAGAAACCTGCACGGTTTCCATTTCGAGACCTTTCAGTGGATGGTCTCGCCTGATACATCTACATGGTCTCCGCGTTGGTTGTTGAGAGTAAATATGTCTCCAGCTGACAATTGTATTTCTCTGAGACCATCAGGCAGTCAACGAATTATAAAAGTCTGTCGCGATCGAGGATCGAACCCGCGGATGTTTTAGCAGTCACCTGTTGAGAACAGTGGATGATCTCCTGAGAGAATCCTGAAATTGAATTCATTCCAGGCAGATGGCGCCACCATAGCACTGCAGGTGTCGCTGTAATCGCAACGACGGAAACCGACTTTTATTAAAGAAAATACCGAATAACTATTATTTTTTCGATCGTTTTGATTTGTAAATATTACTTTCATACCATCATTTGTTAACCAAACAATATTAATACACGGAAAGTCGGTAAGTATCAACCTCACCCAGCAATTGCCTTGGTTGGTGCCGTCTTTTTGCTTGTTCTGGTATAAGCCACGCCGTAGCTCAGTGGTAGAGCGCTCGCTTAACGTGTGAAGGCTCCCCGGTTCAATCCCGGCGCCGAGACGTTTTTCAGGCATTCTCAAGCAAGACTAAATAGTTCACGCTGAGAACCTTGACAAAAAAAGATAATCTTGAGACCAAAAATCCCCTCGGAAGTTCTCGTAAAATGTGGCTCTCTGCAGAGACTAAATCGACCCCTGTATGGTCTCTGAGAACCCTCAATAGTCTCCGATGTCTGTCAGTATACTGACATAATTTGCCGTTGTTGTTTTCAGTGTCGGAAGCAGTCTGGATATTTCCAGCTACTTGGAGGAGGATGGCTGAAGCCAACTGGCCGCTGCGCCATCGGAGCGTGCTGGTCGCCGCCGCGCTGGTCAGCGGTGGGCTGATGATGATGCTCAGCTGGGCACCGGTGACGGTGATGGTGACGCCGGCCTCGCTGGCCGCTGCCGGCGGCGGCGGCGGTCTGTTCGGAGGCCGACCCGGCGGCGGCGGTCTGTTCAGGGGCCGACCCATCAGTGAACTGTGGGCGAGCGACCGGCCCGAGCAGGCGTGGTTCACCAGCGCCGAGTGCCGTCCGCTCGTCACCCGCTTCACCGACGACTACAGCCTGCCGCTCGTCTACCTGGCGTCGTTCCCGAGATCTGGCAACACCTGGATCCGATACCTGCTGGAGGCTTCCACCGGACTTTTCACCAGTTCTGGTGGACCCGACTATCGCAGATACCAAAATAAAACATTGAAATTGCATGCATCATCAGATGATGCGATTTGGAGAGCCTCAAAGACACCAGTGGAGCTTGTCCAGCTTGGTTATCTGGGCGAAGGCATGTCCTGGACTCAGGGTATCACTATCGTCGCCAAAACGCACGTCCAGCCGCAGCCATGGAATCAGACACAAACGGAACTCATTAGTCGGGCATCCAAACTACTCGCAGTTTTTCCTGGAAACGCCACTCGTCGAGCGGTGCTCGTTATCCGTGACCCGTTCAAGTCTTTTATTTCATTGAGAAAATATGGAGAGACCAAGTCAATTATAAACAGCCAAGACATGAGAGAACTGTACCGTGACGAAACATGGGAGCGCTTTGCATTCGATTATGCCCGAATCTGGTACGACCTAAACGCCCGCTGGATCCGATCCACAAACGAGACGCACGTGATAGCTTACGAGCGTCTAACACGGGATCCCATCGGCGAGCTGACATCGCTGCTGCACTTCCTGGACATAGAGCCGGACCAGCGACGCATGGAGTGTGTACGCAGTCACCTGGAGGGGAAGGCGCACAACCGCCGGCACGGCGTGGTGCCCGACAACGACACGTACCCAATGAATACGCAAGCCGAGCTGTGGAGCCACATTCACCAGCTCAACTGGCTCCTGAAGGACAGAGGTTACCCTGGGCTGCCTCTGCAGTATTACTCGTTTGCCAAACAGTTTGGTGATATAGGTGTTGGGTCGTAAACTCTGCTGCTGTATATATATATAT
>JAXIVJ010008129.1:0-57082 GCA_036785665.1 Chirona hameri
GGGGGGGGGGTTGGAACGCCGCCAACACCCCCGTCAGCGACGCCCCTGATAGGGATGTTATTACTTATACAGATGTTTTCTGTTTCTTTTTACTTATACGTTTGTATTACTTATTAGTTCTACTCCTTAAAGGGAAATCTTGACCTTTTTATTTATTTTTCGGCATCATCTTATGACACATGTATGGTATCAAATTGATCGCGTCTCAATTTAAAAGTGAACTAACTTGACCTAATAAGGATAAAATAATAATTTTAACGTCAGCGTGATTATCTCAAGGCGCTTCGAACCATATTCATGATGACCGGGGTAGGTCAACTTCAAATTTGACCTCAGGTCAAGACCAAGTAGATCATGCTGCATATTTATAGACGTGTCTCGTCGAGACAAACACATCGGTGTCGGTTTCACCTCTATATCTGCATTATGTCTAGAGTTATTGACAAAAGAAGTGTGGGTGACATCGGGTGACCTCAGCTGACCCTATAGGGGTCACTGAGCAATAATTGCGCCTATGTTATCAAGACAGGTCTATAATAACACGATGTTGACGGAATTGGACTGATCTGATGCGTATCTTCAGAATAGGAAATATTCGTATATTTTCCATTGACTTATAATGGGGAGGTCATGAAATTGGCCTGACCTTAGGTCATCGATGTTGAAAATCCGAGACAAACCAAGTGTAGGTACTTATGACCATATGAAATTATGTAAGTTGCCATCCTCTAGGTCAAACACTGTGGCTGTGACACGATCACAAACTTTTTGGAGGTGAGGTCACTTTACCTGACCTGGTGACCTGACCTGAGATGGCATCGTGAAAAAAAAATTAGAGAAGTTTCGCAATGGATGGGGATAAGGTGGGCGTAAAAAACATCAGGGGGTGTCCAAACATCCCCCAGCGTGGCGCGGGTTAATGAACCACCGGTGGCGATGACTAAAAAAAACGATTCCATGGTAAAAAGTCATAAGATAACAAGTAAACGAACGGAAAGTCAAGGCACGACAAGTTAAGGGGTAAAAAGTCGACATCGCTAAAAGTCGAAGGATAAAAAGTCAAAAAGGTAAAAAGTCAACATGGCAAAAAGTCAACACGCTAAAAGTCGAATAGTAAAAAGTCGTATAGATAAAAGTCGAAAGATAAAAAGTCAAAAAGGTAAAAAGTCAACATGGCAAAAAGTCAACACGCTAAAAATCGAATAGTAAAAAGTCGTATGGATAAAAGTAAAAAGATAAAAAGTCGAAAGATAAAAAGTCGGAAGATAAAAAGTCGAAAGATAAAAAGTCTAAAGATAAAACGTCTAAAGATAAAAAGTCGAAAGATAAAAAGTCGAAAAATAAAAAGTCGAAAGATAAAAAGTCGAAAAATGAAAAGTCGAAAGGTAAAAGTCGAAAAGGTGAAAAGTTGAAAAGGTCAACATGGTCAAAAAGTTGATATTGTCAACATGGCAAAAAGTAAACACGCCAAAAGTCAAATTGTAAAAAGTCGCATAGCTAAAAGTCAATCGGAAAATGTTTCACCTTTGTATTGGTTTTGAACTGAGATAACCATTATCTTTGAGTTATTGAAATGTCGAAAATACTAAGGTCATTTTCCCCAAAACTTAGCCGTTTTTAAGAAATTTAATTTCCCATTTTTAAAATGGGGTCTAGGCTGATTCCGCCGCTGATTGGCTGACAGTCACTTTGTCAGCCAATCCCACTTTGTCAGCCAATAAACGGCGGTCTATAGCTCAATAATGACGTCAACATCCCAAATTTAAAACCTTAATTTGTATAAAGTTAGTGACTTTTAGAGATAAAAATATCACCATCGTTTTCAGCAGCACAGGTGCTGCTGAAAATATGAAGTAGAGTTCTACTACATATTTTCGACTACAACTAGCGTATATTTGACAACTTTCAGAAAAGTAGAATGAAGTATAACCTCATGCTCATATTAGTAGCAAATAACAAAATAAATCCAAAATATATTTTCGGCTATGAGCCTTCTTCAGTGGATAATAGGTTGTCAAAGGTCAGTGGATAATAGGTAGGCATTATCCACTGAAGAAGGCTCATAGCCGAAAATATATTTTGGATTTTCTTTTGTTATTTGATACTAATATGAGTATGAGATTACACCTCATTCTACTTTTTCGAATAATTATGCTCAGAATAACGTTCGAAATAATTACAACTTTCAGAAAGGTGAAACATTCCCTTGAAGGGTATGGCAATTGCCATATTTTATTTTGTGCATAACTATTGAACAGGAGATAATACAAGTCAATTTGAATTTACAGGCCCTCGGTAAGGTTATCGTGTATCACGAGAACTTACATATACGATCGAAGTGTCAATGCATGTCAATGTATTGTTGAAGCATTGCCTAAGGAAGGAGGCTTTGAAGAGTTCAACCAACAAATAAACGTTGACAACTTGCTTAGGGATAGGTGCCGTTGGATGCGGCACTGCTGAGTCTGATCTTCAGTTATAATTGGAACCATATATAACATATCTACATAAATACATCAGACATGAAGTACCTATTTTTATCAATGTTTGAACACGTTAACCCGCGCAGCCCTGGAGGGTAAATTTTACCCCCCCTCCCGGATTTTCTCAATAACTTAGAAACGATGAGAGTTATCGAAGTGACACTTTTGCTACCTAATGATGCATCAATTATACGTCTTCTGACAAAATTGATTGAAATTGGTCTAGTATTTTGGAAGATAATGACGTTTTAGTGACGTCATGTCATGCCATTTTGGTGGAAAACGTTAAATGTTTGTAAAATCCTTACAAATAGAGCTTTGATGCAAATCGCAAAAAATAAACGTCAAAAGAAAGTAAATAGCATTTTATTCCAAATAGCGATCTCTGATTTTCAAAATTGTAGATTTTTGACCCACAAAAAAAAACTGATTTTTTGGGAAAAATGTACACAATTTTTGTTAAAATAATTTTTTTTTTAATCGGATCACATAATAGAGAACCAAGTATCGACAATATCCAAGCCAGATTTCAAAGCAATACCTTCATTTTTCACTGACCTATGGTTCCCTAAATACAAGTAACTCATGACGTCATTTTCTGAAAATACGTGTTTTGGCTTTTAGTGACCAGATACAGACAAATAAATGCCACCGGTGTATTTCTGAGACAAAGCCGATCTGGACACCTGCCTTTTTTATTTAGATTAATCAATTTTAACTTTTGACCTTTTTGTGACCTGACCTTGACGTAAGGGCCATTATATGGGGTCAGGTTGTGAAAATGATCGCTACTATCGAATAATACGTGTAAAATAACCGATACAACATGTGTCGTATGGTTTTGTAGAACTGTGACCTTTTGTGACTTGACATTGACCTTGACCTTCGCTTACAATTTCCTTTTCGCTTATATGGGAGATGCATGATACCTTTGAGAGCACTTTGTGTGATAATGGTTGCTATCTAAGGCTTTGGATGGAAAGTATGGCCCAAAAGGTAAAATACTTTAAGCTTGACTCTTTGACCTCATCTGACCTGACACGTGAATTTATTTTAAGAGTTTCGGGTCTGCAATATATTCGTCTCTATGACAGCTTTCGATCGCCGCCTTGTGCGTCTCGCTGCGGGCATTAGTTCGGAAGATACGAGGGGGTAAAATGTACACCTCCCTGCGCCGCGCTTTTGGCTGGAGACTCCAGCGACTTACTGGTTAACCAGCGACTTACTGGGGGCTATTTTTTGCCCCCTCCCCTTTCCCGTTATTTTACAATAACTCCTAAACTAACACCGATATCGTCACCAAACTTGCAGTCCCTTCTGTCACATCAATTCTACACATGTTGGCAAAAGGAAAAATATGAGGCTATGATAGCTCAACCGGAAATGACGTCAGAGTGACGTCATGTTCTTCGGTTTTTGTTGCAAAATAATGGTTTGCGGAAAACGCTGTCAAAGGTACGATGTTTGAGATAAACTCAATTGTTTTAAATAAAATTACTGACAATAGGCCGGACTATCAAACTGCTATCTCGGAATTTTGATTTTTTTTCTCAAAATTTTGGGAAATCCATTTTTTGTTTTCAAGAAAAATCAGAATTATCCAAAAACCGGAATATATGCGATCGAGACGTATGCAGTGAATACGCGTACCAAATTTAAAGTCTATATCTTCCAAAATGACTGAGTTATGACCTTTAAATGACAAAAATCAACCACTTATCACAGCATTACTATGCATAAAAAACGCATTTCCATTTTTGCTTTTAACTTCTACTTATATGGAACAAACAATGTTCTAATGTCATTTTTTCGCGTTCTAGACGAAAAACAACCCCATAAACGTGTGTTACAACGCCTAATGACCGTAATATGCAGTTTGACCTCGTGACCTCGGATGACCTTGACATGACCCAAGGTCATAAACACCAGGTAGGGTAAAAAGGGGGGTAAGTAATGTCAATTGAAGTTGTAAGTGAAATAGTCACTGTTGACTAGTTAGTATCATAATAGCGGATAATATACTTTTCAAAATGTCTTGCGCCGCCCCAGTTTGGATCCTGGATACGCCTATGATGAAGTACAACATTAAAAAAGGAACTATCTACGATCAGTAACATATTTATAGTGCTGGGTAGCAACTTGTCTGCGGTTAATATTTTTTTCCAATTTACCTCCCTTTTTCACTAACCTGGTACCGCCTATGGCAAAAAAATAGGATGTATAACTGTTTTGTCTAATGTCACAATCACATACCATTTCATTTATTAAAAAAAAAAACATCAAAAAATGGTTTTATTACGCATTTACTTCACCCCCATATTGAGTGACCTGCACACGCCTATGATTTTTGAATTTTCAAACCTCACCGTCATATATCAATTTCTAATTCAATCTCTATCGACTCCTCTTAGTTGTGTTCAAATCGGTCGATAAACATGAAAGCTATGTCCGATCAAAAATACCACTAAAATTTGTAGTTTTTGCCCCCCTGTTGCCCCCTATCCAAAATTTAGATATTTGTGTTATTTAGAAATGTAGATCGTGTTGAGAGGAACCAAACACTGTTTGATTTGTGAAAATAGGACGGGTAGATCTCGAGATCTCCGGGGGGGGCGGAATCCGCCCCCCCCCCCCCTGTTACAAATAGGGGTAGCCAGGAGCCTGTTACAAATAGGGTTAAGTAATGATCACGAGAAATTAATTTTAACTAATTCGGTTTAAAGTGAATCGCAGCTTGCTGAGGTGAGTCAAACGTTGTCCCATTCATTAAAGGGAAATAATGACCTTTTCCCACAAAAATGGAGTTAGCACTTGAAATCGCCAGAAGAGACCAAAATATATTGTAAATTCATCACATTTTGCATGAAAACTTTCCTACCGAAAGATATTTTAAGTTATAGTTGATAAGCGTTCCACACTTTTAACGACCGGTACTTGCAAGTACTTTTGGTCCTCATCAAACTGCGGGCTTTTCTCGTATTGCTTTTTTACGCAATGGAGTGGAAAATATATTGTGCGTTCTGCTTGCTGTGATTATATGCCCGGCGATCCTCTAAAACTAACAGCGATTGGAAATAGTGGCAATAAAATCGGAAGCTCATCGATGCACATCAACGGCGGCATAGTAAGTGGTTGCGACCCTCAATTTTTTTTTAATCGATTCATTTGTTTTCAACATTAGGAGTTCTGTATAATTTGTCTGTGGCTGTATATAACACTATGCTTATTATTATCATGAAAAATTATAATTTTTCCCAAAAAAACTAACAAACAATAACACAAACTGGCAATTACATCGGAAGCTCATCGATGCACAACGACGGCGACCTATTTAGCGTCGGCGATTTGTTTACAAAGTCATTGTCATGCTTCTCGGCGCATTTAACTATTTATGGCGAGTTGTTCCTGATTATGTTCATGTTCATGTATTATTTCGGGACACATCCACAGTACTATGGCAATTCTGAGCCCACGTCACTTAGATTAAACAGATGGCTTAAAAAGAGGCGTAAAAGCAACCACACCACAGACACACTCCACACTATTCACGGCGTCACATTGTCAGTTGTCTCTTGGAGAAGCAACTGCTTGAGCTTCTGTTTAAAAGCATGACGGGTCAAGCCCTTTATCTCAGATGGCAACCGATTGTGCAATGGGCTACAGTGAGCCAGTCGCCTTTTGCCAGAACAAGTCTTCGCCCCTGGGTGACCCAACAGGCCCGTTTGTCGGGTATGACACGCGTCACGACATAGGTAAACATAGCGGCGATATCTGGTGGAAGACCGGTGTCCAGAGCAGTTTTAACTAGGCACAATTGGTGGTAGCTAACCAGCTGTTCCGCTCGCAGCTACTTCAGTTGTCTGAGCACATCGCTGATATGATGGTACTTACGCCTACCACTAATCACGCGCGCACAGAAATTTAGCAACTTTTGAATACGATGCAGCTGGGCCTTACTACAGGTACCATATATGGCAACACAGTAGCGAATCGAACTGATAACAAGCGCATTCACAACATGAGCTACTGTAGAGGAAGGCAGGACATGTTTGGAGTGTAATAGCGAAACGAGAACTCCAGTGCATTTGGCGACCAACTGATTGATATGCTGTTCAAAAGATAGGAATCGATCCATGGTAAGCCCAAGATTTTTAACCGTAGGACTTTCGGAGATGATGGAGTTCCCGAACCTGATCTGAACCGGCGGGAAGTCACGCAAAACATTTTTGGTGCCATGTACCATCAGTTGGGTTTTCGTGGGGTTGACTTTCATGCCGTAAGTACAAAACCAATCAGCGAGCACGGAGAGGATTCTCTCCATGGACGAAATGAGCTCCGCGATCTGTTGTTTTCTGCCATTGACTACAACTTGGACATCGTCTGCATATTGCACAACCGTAGCATCTGGGATGTGCAATGACAGATCATTGCAGAAGATCGAGAACAAGATTGGCCCCAGCGCAGTGCCCTGATACACGCCAGTGGTGATGGGCAGCGACACAGAGCGGACAGGCTGACCGTCAGCTCCGCGGACCTACACCTGCTGGGAGTGCTCGGCCAGATACGCCTCGAACCACTGTGTATCTACGTTGTAAAGTTGAAGCTTGGATAATAGCATCTGGTGATTTACAACGAAAAACCCTTTGGACAGATCACATAGCACAACTAGCGAAATTTGAGATGCATCCATGGCTGGCAGGATGTTGTCCGTAATAACTGACAAAGCAGTTTCAGTAGAGTGGAAACTTCTGTATCCGTGTTGGGTGTTAGAGAAGAGTTGATGCTCATTAAAGTAGGCACTAAGTTGCTGATGAAAAATTCGTTCAACGATTTGTGCGATGCCGGGGACAACCGAGATGGGTCTGAATTTGGAAGGAGCAGATAGATCATCCGTCTTTGGTAAGGGCGTAATCAAAGCGTGCTTCCAAGCCTGGAGAACTGAACCAGTAGTGAGACTGGAATTGACCAGGTCAAGTATAATATGGCCCATGCCATGAAAACACTTCTGGTACATATACACGCCGATGCCATCAATTCCGCAATACTTGGAGGGTTTCATGCCTGCAACAGTGTACATGAGTGACTCGAGAGTGACGGAGTTGACTCGAAAGGAGCACGTCAGAACACGAGGCAACAACGCAGGTACAGTGCGAGTGGGTGAGGGCACGGTAGAGGCAGTGGCAGGACCGACGCCTACAAAATGGTGATTGAGAACATCGGAGTGAACAAGAGGAACAGGAACTGAACTCGATCGGCTGCCGCCCACTATCGACTTCAGATAACGCCACATATTCGATCGGTTTGACTCTAAAATACGTCGATGGATATCATCGCGGCAATCATTCCGAATAGCAGAAGTCGTCAGTCTGTTAAGCGCTTTATAGCGATCCCTGTCCCCGGCGGCAAGAGCAGCACGTCGGCCAGCCATCAGCTCACGCGTTCGCTCGGATACGGGCGGGGCGGCAGGGTTCCGCAGCCGCACGCGCCGGACAGGCGCGACAGCGTCAAGCATAGAGATGAAGATATCATTGAAATGGAGCCACTTATCAGAAGTCAGCGGCGACATGAGAACAGGAGACCAATCACAGACGTAAAGAAAACGGTTGCAATCAGTGAAGTCGACCATACTCAAGCACCGTGACATGATGACAACAGGTTTCGCTCTACACTTGGAGATGGAAATCAACACTTGCGAGACATTGTGGCGACTATAATGACAGTGAAGTACACCACTACGGATCACGCGACAGGTGCGACTGATAGCAATCCCATCGATGACTGACAGAGCGGGGCGGTAAGTAGGCACGGTCCTATTGATGAGCCAGAACTCATAGGTGTTCATTAGATCAGCAAAACGCCTAGAGTGACGACAGGTAACTTTCAACTGGTTTAAATTATGGTCACCAGCAAGAGCAATGACACCAGGGAAACGAGTGAGCACAAACTGAATTTGCTGTTCCAAGTCATCTAGGTGAGCAGTGATTTGCGCTACGGTGTTTGTAGGGTGCCGATAATACGATCCTAGCGTCAAGCAGTGGCTTGTTGCAGTGCTAATTACCGTCCAAATAATTTCCAAGTTAGACGCACCAGTCGTAGATGGGACATCGACAACCCGAACCTGAAGGCAGTCACGAACGAGGACTGCTACTCCTCCTCTCCCCCGCGGCAGACGGCTGGTGACCGGCCTGTCACGCCGTAACAGCTGGTAGCCGTCAACGGTAAGCAGTCGCAGTGGCGCGCCCGAAGAAAGCCAGGTTTCGCTCAGGGAAACTGCATCGTATTGATGAATGTCAAGACCAAGCTCTGGAAGCTTCGGTTTGATGGACTGAATATTGAGTTGGGCGATCAAAAGTTCACCAGTACATAGTACATAGTTATTATAGATTATATGCTGAGAAGTTAGTATCGTCAAAGGCTATCATCCCATATTCCCGTTTAGTATACCCAAGTCCCGTAGCAAGCTTCGTTAATGACGTCACTGGTGCCATTCTTGTGTAGCATTGCAAAATATATCTGATTTTGAGTTGAAAGCTAATTAAAGACTTATTCAAATTATTATTTTTTAGTTTGAATTTTCTTGTTAATCATTATTAAAGGTATTTTATCACTGTATTTCATAGTAGTTGACACTTCAGAAACTTATGACATAATAATATTGTATCCAATAAGTCGCCTTTTGCTATTGTGGCGCAGTACCGAGTGCTTTGCGAATACTTGCTTGCCTGGGGTTCAAATAATTCCGCCCTTATTTCATTCGAGTTGGTATAGTTTGAATGTTGTTGTTATTCGTAACTTTACTGATAGTCAGTCATGCATCACGGATGCTTCACGGATTGCTTCACGGATCAGTTTGATCGGAAACGTCACAGAGCCTCCAAAAATTCCGCACTCGATGTAAACAATGGTAGGGAGGGACGAATTTGTCAATGACCTTCCTGAAGTACACAAGGTACTTGTTTTTTTTTCTTCCAAACTTGCAACCTTGAATTTGGGAATAATTTTATTTAATTCTTAAATTTAAATAAAATAATTTTAAACCATAACGGTAGCCGAATAAATTGTTGCTAACAAAATAAAAAGATAATTATTTCCCTTTAACCATAACATTTAAATGGAATAGTCGACCTTGGTAGATGCAATCGAATGCTATGAAATGACTAAACAGAGTACGCAGATAACGATTCTGCTATTTATTTTTCCTAAAAACCCGGGAACTGTGAACATTTTTATGAAATAATCATGACGTCATTTTCGGATGTGCATACGTCACAAACACGTCACACCTCCTGAGTTTATGGTGAATCGAATTAGGCAAACAATGCGATTATGTGCGCCGGTTGCATATATTGGAATGTAATATTGCGATCGGTGAAGACCCCGAAAAAGCAAGTAGGAAACTGCGGTGCGTTACCAAAAAGAACAGCAATTTGACGATCCCCATGGACCAGGGTGTGGCGGGAAACAATATTGTAATAACATAATCGAAGCTGACCTAACCTTTACAGCAATTACGGTCACAGGGACCCACGTTTAGAACGCTCCGCTCGCATCCGCTCGCTGCGCTGCGGAGCCTACGGGGGGGGGGGGGCTGTCACCCTCCCCCCAGACCATCTTGTAGACAACTGGCCCATGGGAATTGTCAAATCGCTGTTTTTTGGTAACACGCCGCAGTTCCCTGCTTGCTTTTTCGGGGTCTTAACTGATCGCAATATTACATTCCAAATTACGCAGCCGGCAGTCGCCAAGGCCCCAAAATTTGGCGAAATAGAGCCAAGGTCGGTTGACTTTAACAGAAAATATTGCCTATAATGCTATGACGTCACCGTCAATCTGGTATACACCTCCCATCTGGTACAGTTTCGATGGTTCGTTCGAAAATCTGTTCTAGAGCCGTTGAGGTACAGTTTTGGAAAAAACGAACCGTGGATCATATGATTTCTATATCCAATCTACAACTCTGCTATTTCAGTTAAAAACTGCATGTTAAGGTCGACTATTCCCTTTAATCATGACATTTAATCATTGCTTAATATGAATTTGGACGGTTAATGTGAATTTGGACGTCAATGTCACAGGACCAGACAATTTTGTATTTCCAGAATTTGAAAGTCGAAAGGTATATGCTCAGAAAAAGGGAAATCCATTTCATTTAACTACTATGTATATTTCCTTTAACCCGCGCGGCGCTGGGGTCTCCATCCGAACGCGCCGCGCTGGGGGGTAAATTTTACCCCCCCCCCCCCCCCTCTTATCTCCCGAACCAATAATCGCAGCGAGACGCGCAAGGCGGCGATCGGAAGCTCTCGATGGGAAGGTTCTAAGTAATTCTTAAAATTTTATTTAAAAGGTCACATATCAGATCAGGGTCAGGTCAAAGGTCAAAACCACCTGTTTTCGAGATTATTGGCTGCAGAGACCGGACTATCAACAGCAGCGCGCCGAAACTCTGCCAAAACACTTCTAAATATAAGGAGAGGGTAATGCTTGAGTATGAATATCATACTAAGTACAGGTCAAGGTCAAAGTCAGGTCACAAAAGGTCACACTGTGAAAAAGTAATATGAAACCCATGTGACACATGTCTCATGGGTTATTTCAGACGTAGAATCCAAAAATAATGGTTATTTTGACATTTGACCTCAAGGTCAGGTCAAGATCAGGCAAAAAAGGTCAAATTTTGAAATCCAAAATTTGCAATAACCGACACATGTTTACGGTTCAGTTTTGCCACAGCAATCCAATGGTGCAATTTGTTTTTGTGTACGATGTCTAGAAATTTCAAAATTTGCGATTTTTTTTTAAATGCGTCCATCACATTGAACACTTATTAGTGTCATTTGGGGGTCAAAAATATAGATATTTGTTTGAAATTTGGAATAGTCACTCATTAGAGATGGTTATCTGACATATCTTCCGGTTTTTTGAAAATTCTTACAATTTTGGATTTTGTATACTTTGAAAAAAATAAACACGATTTTTTGCATTTTGGGGATCAGAAAATCAAAATTGTGCAAATCCGAGATAGCCATCTTGTAGAGAATGTCATTTCCTTCCTTTTGACGTGCTTTGTTTGCAATTTGCTTCAATACTCGCTGTTCTATCATCGATCAAAGTTTCGTCCATTTTGGACCGAAAATGGCGTTACATGACGTCACTAAAACGCTATTTTCGCAAAAACTTCTCGACCGATTTTCTCCAAAATTTATCTGAAGACGTCAAATCGATGCCAGATAAGGTACTGAAAGTTTCGCGTCGATATCTAGTGTAGTTTTGAATCTATAGCGAAAACCCGGGAGGGGGTAAAATTTACCCCCCAGCGCCGCGCGGGTTAAATGAGCTCCAATTTTGAAACGACATTTTTGTGCTTCTACGGATGGTTACTTTTGTGCTTGATGACAATAGCTTCAGCTAATTAAAGTTCGGAGTCTATTTCACAGTCGGAGTCGGAGCCGGAGTCGACTCCTAGGGGTCGGAGTCGGAATCGGAGTCGGAGTCACCTCATCGCCGATCGACTCCGCAGTCCTGAATTAAATCTAAGAGCACCTAATTGTTAAGATGTCGGTTTAATCCAAGCCCGCTCCCATGAGTCAGTCTGAAGAGAGAAAAAAATCGCCTGAAAAAAAATAGCAATGGGCTACCGGGTCAACGGGTTAGCGGGTCAAGCTATCTCCCGAAAATTATAAGGGCACCTAATTGTTAAGATGTCGGTTTAATCCAGGCCCGTATCAATCCAAGCCCGTAACTCGCACACTGCTGGGGGCAGAATCTGCCCCCCCCCCCCCCAGAATTGTCTCAATAACTTAAAAACTGTAATAGATATTGTCGTGAAACTTTTCGTACATTATGCTGCATCAATCTTCTCACATAAATAAAATAACATTGGTTGAACACTCTGGGAGATAATGACGTTTTAGTGACGTCATGTCATGCCATTTTTGGTGGAAAAACGATAAATGTTTGACAATTCGTATACAACCGAATTTTGAAGCAAAGTACAAATAAAAAACGTTAAAAGAGAGAAAATGACATTCTGTTCGATATTGTTATCTCGGATATTTGAAATCTTGGGCTTCCCCATCCCCCAAAGAAAAATTGGGACACAAATCTAAAAAATATAATTTCCAAAGATATTACAAATCGGAAATGTATTAGAGAAACAATTATGACAAAGACCTAAACCCCAAATTTTAAAGAAATATATTTATTGTTGACTGACTAATGGCTTCCAAGTATGAATAACTCATGACGTCATTTTTTATTGCGTTTTTTTGGCCTTTAGTGACCAAATTAATTTATTTATTTAACATCATCGCCGACGGGGTGAACCATTTATGGGCGAAGTCACACAGATAAAACCACACGCATTCACATACTTAAAAGATCACATTACATCCCTCACCCATAACCATCTATACCTATACTAATACAAAAGATCACCTAGAAGATCCTCTATAATACAAAAGCGATGGTTAAAAGCTGTTAAATGACACAAATGGATTTAAAATACAAGAATATAATACGAAATAAAAAATATGTGATGAAATAGTGAAGATAAAATAGCAAAAATGAAGACAAAGGTAAACATGAAAACGAATATAAAATTAAATAGAAATAAAAAGTAACAATAGTTACACACAGTTACACAATAGTTACAATAGTTACACACCTATCACATTTCGACATCGGTGACAAATAAAGCGTACATAGCGCGTATAGACTACCTACTTACAATGAAGCGACATATGACCTTACTTTGCCACGAAATGATGAGAGAGTGTCTGAGCACAGGTCCACCGTGGAACATTTATCTACGAGCCTATTAGCCAGTCTAGGCAGCCTCACAAAAATGCCTTCTCTCACAGTTGACACCCTGGCATATGGAATGCTGAACAGAGTTCGAGATTGTTGTCTTGTGGCGCGGCAGGGTACATTGAGTGAGAATGATTGTAATATAAATGATGAACGGATTTTGCCAGTGAAAACGTTACGCAAAAACATGATATCGTATTGTGTTCTACGCGCAGATACAGACACTAGGCTAAAATGTTTCAGTAAGTCACAATACACAAGCGACGACGACTGAGAGCGCACCTGAGCGTTGAGCCACATTAGAAACTTATGCTCTATCCTTTCCAATCGAATGACATGAGATGAAGCGGCGCCTCCCCAAATCACGCTACAGTACTCCAAGTTGGAGCGAACGTGTGCGCAGTACGAAGCAATGACGGATCGGTCATTGAGATATCCTCTTGGGCTGGCTTTTTGGAATGATCGAATGAGTACACCGAGAGCTCTGTTTGCTTTTTTCACTGAACTATCTACATGTGGTCCGAATGTAAGTTTTGTATCAAGTATAACTCCGAGGTCCCGAATTTGGTCAACGTGCTCTAATTCAGTCCTATCAATGTGATAAGTTGTTTCTAATGGCTTTGTTCTCAATGACATTCGGAAAGATTTACATTTAAATGAGTTTAACTTTAACTTTCATACTTTTGACCACTCGCATAGCTTATTGAGGTCATTTTGAAGGGCTTGGGCGTCGGAGTTTCTGGAAATTTTCCTGTATAATTTTGCGTCATCCGCGAACAGCAGAACCCCAGAGGACATCCCAATAGGAAGATCGTTGACGTACATCGCAAATAGTAAAGCGGAGATTATACCTCCCTCGGGAGTACCCGAGGTTACCGGGCTCCATGCCGAGCTACTTACAAATAAATACCACCACTGTACTTCTGAGACAAAAGTGGTCTAGAAACATGTTTGTTTTAATTATATTAATAAATTTCAAATTTTGGCCTTATGTGAACTGACTTTGACCTCAATTTCACCTAAGGGTCATTCTATGAGGTCATGTTGTGAAAGTGGCTACCACTTTCAAATTATGCTTGTCAAATAACCCATAAAACATAATATCGCATGACTTGTGTAAGCCCCTTACCAATAGTGACCTTTTGTGACCTGACCTTGACCTTTGCTTACAATCTCAATTTATCTTATGCGGAATATGTATTATACTTTTGAGAGCACTTTGTGCGATAATGGTAGCAATCTAAGCCTTTGAATGGAAATTATAGCTAACGAGTTAACGTGATAACGATTCACGGTTAGCCGGGCCAATAATTTAACAGGATAGCGGGTCAAGCTATCTCCAGAAAAATGTCTATGCTAACGGGTTAATGGGTGAACGGGTCAACCATCCACCAGTAGGTAAGGGGTATAGGCATGTGCATAAGCCATATCATACAATAACAGGCAGCAATGACATAAAACATAGACATGTCTAATAAATACATATGGCAGTGCTTCGTCTGGATCCATCGTGTGTTGGAATATCATGGCCCTATTTCTTACTGTCTGCTATTGAAAAATACTCTGAAAAAACATGTAAATAAGTGAGATCGCAATGGCTCCGCCACTTCCCGAAAACTTGAGGGACGAATGCATTCTGAACAGCGATGGTAGCGCTGCCAGACGGGAAATTTTAGCACTTTTAGTACAAGCTTACACCACGAGGTAGTGCTCCCGTAGGCATCGTCAGTTCTCCGCCATCACGCAGCCATGAGATGATGGAGGAGTAGTAATGACGGTATATCATTTATTGTGCCTCTGCACTGCGATGATATTGGCGTTTCAGCATGCATTTTTGACTATTTGGGGCCTGTTCATTCCGTCGGTAGGTATAAATAAATACAGATGGGAAGACGCGATTTGAAACGTTACCTGCTGTAAAATCATAAAAAAGAATAACGTGATACATGGATGTGCCTTCATAGACATGCACCGCCACTCACAAAGTTACGTTAGATCCACGACTAGCTAGCTATATCATCGTCCTGAGCTACGGCCAGCGACATCTATAGTGATGCTACATCATTCTAGTTTCACCCATTTTCCACTGGAGGCGCTGAGTTCGTATAGCGTGACTGCGGAACGGCCAGGCTCGGCTGGAAGTTGCTACTACAGCGTGAAGGTGGCCGGTAATTTGGCGGAGACTGGGTAATCAGACCGCTGTCAGCCACGGTGATTCGCCAGGATGGGGCGAGACGCGGACAGACGCTGTGTTGTGTCGGACGGATTAACTCCAGCGCCGCCGCAGGCCGCCAGCCGTCCGGCCGATACAATGGAGCTCAGCCTGTTCGCTGAGACTTCGAGTCGGAATGTGAAACAGGGGCGGCGCCACGGATTTTTGCCAGGGGTGGCAAAATGTATTGTGTAGGTACGCATGACTCCACCCAACCTCCAGGTCAATTCAAGTGATCCGCTACTGGGAAAAGTGCCACGGAAGTATAAACTGCATATAGACCTCGCGCCAAACAAGATTAAAACCCAACACATTTCGTCCTATTTTTGTGATATTAATTAGCTGATAGGTATATATTTTTGCAGGTTCTTCAAATATATTTAGCACATATTATTTTGATACCGGAACCATAAATTAGTATTGCACCCCACGATGAATTAACTATATATCGCGTTTTTCAGATGGTAGACGATTTATAATTAGCAAATCATAGCTTCTGTAAGAGTCCAGGGGCGTCGCTGACGGGGGTGGGGGGGGGGGGGGGGTCGCGACCCCCCACTTTTGAAAACCGGGAGGGGTTACCCCCCCCCCCCCCCCCCCCCCCACACACACACACACACACTTTTTATGGCGGCCGACCTTCCGACCTATTTTCAACAAAAAAAAAAATAACACGCAGTGGAGAGGGGTATGCCACTAACACGCAGTGGAGAGGGGGGGGGACACTTCAGTGCCCCCCCCCCCCTAAGATATCCGAATGTATGAGAGCTAGAACGATCAAACTTACAGGGTTGGTAGGTGCTACGATGGTCTACATTTGCAAAAATGATTGGACTTCAGTCAATATCTTCAAGGTCAAACGAGGTCACGAAGGTAAAATCTGGCCAAATGTCACAATTTTGGGAATTTGACGTCTGTGACGTCACAGATCACCAACAATGTGTCCAAAATTATTTCAGGAGATGAACATTGACATTGTCTACCGAATGGCGTTTGAATTATCTCGATCCGACTGTTGGTTCCGAAGATATCGCTTTGCCGACCTCGATTCTGGCCGCCATCTTGGAATGAAAATCAATATAACTCAAAAATGTATCGACCTATTTTGATTTTTGTTGCGTCAAGCGATCCGCTATTGAGTTGGCGTAAATGTCGCGTAGAAAACACCGTCCCGCGCTGCTTCGTTTGCGAGCTATTTACGAAAAACAAGTGTGGGGGGGGCACAGAAGTATCCCCCCCTCTCTGCTCTGTCTGTGCTCTCTGTTAGACGAGTCAAGTTAGATTACTGGATGCAGTTTGAATGTTTCGTTCAAATTGGCAAATATTATGGTCATAACTAGATAGTATATAGTTTGAATAGCATTTATAACAATATAGACTAACGTGACTAAAATTTGCATTGGTCGACGAAGGAATTCTGCTCCATATGTTCGCAGCGGCCAGAATACACACATTTGGCAAAACAGCACCAGTACAATTTTGACGGTGGCCTGAATTGTAGGGGTCGCAGTGCCACCCCAGTGTCACGGCAGGGGTGGCAGTCTGCCACCCCTGCCCCTGTGGTGGCGCCGCCATTGAATTGTGAAACCCCTGGAAACAGCATTAATTAATGCCAGCAGAAATAGACCACCAGGTGGTGGCATGAAACTGCTGCAAAATTTAGCGGCACGAATGACTAACACGAATGCAGTTAAACTGTTATACGACGACATTTACGGTGGACCCTCGTCGTGGCTTTGTTGCCATGGCAACTATCCCATTCGCTGGTAAACAAGCATAATCAGTGTGAAAACGTTAGCAAAGTTTGCATAGGAAGTTGGCGAGGAAAGGGTTACACGCGCCTGAATGACCGAATGAACACAGTGGTGATGCAGTGGGGCAGCCCGACTATAGCACTGCGGCATATAGAATTCTCAAATGTGAGCCCCACAGGATAGTCCGAAAGGGACAAATCAATAAGTCCTATCCATTGCTATTTAAAACCCATTGTTGTTTTAGGTATAATAGGAAGAGGAAATCACGTGGTGTATATCTACCTACTTGCAGGACATTCCATTATATCGCCAAATGTATAATACCCAACATTATGGAATGACCTAACGTGCTATTTGACAACTAAACAGTCTGAAATGGAAAGAGCCAGTCTCCGACTAACCAGTCTCCCTTCTGTTTGAGTTGGCCTCCTTTTTTCCCTACCTAACTTATCCACTCGGTCGGTCTAAAGCTGATCACCGGGGATGGAGTCTTGCATCCGGCAATTTTGGCCGGGAACAAAATATTGACGTTAATCCGGTGTATGTGAATCCGGGCAAGGCAAGCAAGGAAGGGGCCTACTTTTACGTTATAATATATTTCGCAAGTAAAACCTAGTCTATATTACTATTTGATAAGCGTCTGTCTGTCTTTCCGCTCAGTTTATTCAGTTTAAAAGTCCCAGTTAATTCACGTGCTGAATTGGTGCGGATACCTCCATCCCGGAGATGCCAGCTAGCTATACATAGGACATATGTGGGAGATGGGAACCAAGTCACCGACGCACCGAAGTTCGTGGGGCGGTGATCCCTTGACGGGTAAAAGGTAATTAGGTACGACGGGTGTGCCACGGGTAGTAACCACCACTTTACCTGCATAGTGTATACAATCGTCCAGCAGAGCGGACGGGTTAGCACTAGTATTAGCTATCTAAGTTGTATTTATTTCGTTTTTTTTTTTTGTTATTCGTCACATACACATTCACATTGACATCAGATTCTCATGTACATTTGGAGGCGGGCCAGCGTCATTGCCAGATCAGAACCGACTTTGCAGACCCGTCGAGACCGCGGATTGAGTAGAAGCGGGCCTTACCGCAACAATAAGGTTGCACTGCCCCGGCCGACCTTGCGCTAGTGTTGTGGATTTGAGCGGCCGGGATAGCAATGCAGCAATGGGTTTTGCTATCCCAGCCACCTTGTGCATACGTCATACGTGTGAGGAGCTGGAGTTGTTGTTGTTGTTGTTGTTGTTGTTGTTGTTGCTTTTTTTCCCGGAGCGGCCTAAAGCCATGTTCCGGGGGGGGGGAATTACTTCTGGCAATTTGCCAGGAAAATAAATACGTTAACCGGTTTATGTGAACCCGGAGCAAGCTAGGGAATAGGGTATCTATTTTACGTTAAGTGAATTGTTCAAAGTAAATATAATGTCTATCTTACGTTAAGTATTTCGTTCAAAGTCAAAATTAAGTAAAACACGAGACACACATACATACATATTTTATTCCATACACACACAGACACACATACACACATACACATTTGGACATACACTTGTGAAAAGGTGTTAGTGTTGACGGAGCCGGGGTGCCATCATTGCAGCAACGGGAGACTGTTGCCAGTTTCCCTGGCTCCGGCACACCCGAAACCTGGTTGTGGGATGTATTTTGCTGGGAGAAAAGCCCTAAATACTAAAAAAAAACAGCGCCTAACGCAAAGGGGAAAAACCTGCGCAGAGAGCCAAAATTACGCTAGGCAAAAAAAAACTGTTGTATTTGGTTAACTAATCGTGTTTGGTAAAGAAAATCAAAGAGGAGGCCAATCAATTCCGGATAGTCATCACCTAAGAGCGTTTGAGGATTCAATTCGATTCCATTGTGTCGCGTGTAATTAATTATTTTTTGGCGTTTAGCATTGTGCACGAGGCAATTAATAAGAAAATGTTTAATTGTATATCGCGGATAACCTGGGCAATGTTGGCAATTTGGGGGGCGGATGATTGTCGAGAATGTAATAATGCGTAATTTTTGTGTGACCGAGGCAGAGGCGCGCTAATACGATTTCCTTCTCTCTACAATTATGATGACTAGATATAAAATGTCTAACTTTTGGCTTGATTGGGTGCAGGTAAAAACTTCGAAGCAGCGTCCCACTCGCGCTGGCGCAATATGTTAAATTGTTGATTTATGTAATTTAGAACGTCTGTTAGAAGACTTGGAAGATAGTATTCTGGAGGGGATTCTAAGCTTAATTTCGCGAGTCTGTCGGCTTCCTCGTTTCCTGGGATACCGGCGTGTCCCGGGAACAATTAAGTGTGTGTCAGATGAACTTGATTGTATTATGTTTGTTATGCAAATATTTGATGAGCTGTCGAATTTTGAAGACTATCGGGTTTCTGCAGTCACGAATCGAGGAAATGGCAAAGAGAGAGGCGGAAGAATCTGTGCATATAACTACTTCCACTGGCCTTTCTCATAAAGAATTTTCACAATCTTACTACTGTAGTAGAATTGTAGTTTCAAGTTTACTACTTACTACTGTCGCGTGTTTCATAAAGCGTAGTACTTTGTATTGTTGTAGGTTAGTAAAAATGGTATGATAGTAATCTGCTGCGTGAAAGACAAAACAAGGACTTTATAAATTGCTGTGATATATTGGTAAAAATGAAACGAAATACGAAAAAGCATTAGAATATTTTTAAAATGAAATATATCATTGTATGAAAACGAAAACAACAAACCTAGAGAACAAACGAAACAATTTAAAATAGCCAAACTTAAAAGGTAGTAGTCAAGAACATTACAAAAGGATATGACCTTGGATTGCTGCACAAATGAAATAAACAGTGTGATGCACCGCGAATTGAGTTTGCTTTGGTTTCTTGTCGCTTTGTACTTCATTCACTTTCCGTTATATTAAATTGCTAAGTACTACTATCTACTATGAAACCTTTGGGTGACACGCCTGAGCTTGGTACATATGCTTTTTGGTTGAATTTCCCACTCTTCATACTTATTTTTAGAATTTTCCACTCCGCATCCCAGCTCCAAGGAAATTATAGGAGCCTGGCATGGCTGCCTACCCCCCCCCCCCCCCCCCCCCCTGGATCCACTAATGCTGGCAAGTCATTTTTGATAATCGAGTCATGAGATGTGCAACATGTATGTTGATTGAAGAAACCATAAATTTTGTTGTGCTTCAAATGGATATATCATAATTACCTGCTTATGATGATAACGTTAAGTAAATAATCTCATTGCCAATATCATGCCAACGTTTCCACCAAACATCACTGCTACAGCCGTACAGCGAAAAACACACTAAATGATTCAGGCACATCCCACGTCATGTTGATCCGTTCTCTAAACATTCGTCTGTTTCTTCTCCTCTCTCTTCTCTCATCTTCCATACCGTTCACGAGTGGTAGGTATAGGGCGAGATAAAGACTGGCTGGTCCATAAGTTTTTACTACGGAAAGGAGCATGTGTTTATTTGGTAGTAGAGTTGTAAATATTTTTTATACAATTCTACTACCGTCGGAAAATCAGCTGACCATTATGAAACAGAACGCGTCAATTTGCTTACTAACTAGTAGTAACATTGTAGAGTTGTAAAGTTGCAAAGTCTCGAGTGTAGTAAGTAGTAGTTTTTGCTTTATGAAACACAATTTTGCAACTTTACTACACAATCTTACAACTATACTACAAAATTGTACTACCAAACCTTTATGAGAAAGGCCACACATGGTATTGAAGGCTGTTAGTGAATTAGTGAGACCAGTCTCGGTTACGTTTTTTTAAAGAAGGAGTAGTCAATTTGATCTGGCCCTACATAATTTTTACCACATTTACTAATAGCGTATGTTAGTTCTGAGTTGGTGAAGAGAGAGTTGGCCTCCCTCCTTCCGTCAATGAAGTCACTAGTCCGATAAGGGCATCGCCGGGTGAAGTCTCAATGTTTTAGGTCTAATGTGAAGTCAGGTCAGGTCCCACGGTGTGACGTCACTGGGCTGTTTCGCAATATGTGACGTCAGAGGGTTGTTTCTCACTTTGTGACGTCACTGTGTTGTTTCTCACCTTGTGACGTCACTGGGTGTTTCTCGCCTTGTGACGTCACCGGGCTGTTTCTCACCTCGTGATGTCACAGGATGGTTTATCACCTTGTGACGTCACTGGGCTTTTTCTCCCCTTGTGCTCACCTTTCGACCTCACTGGGTTGATTTTCATCTTGTGACGTCACTGTGCTGTTTCTCACCTTGTGACGTCGGTGGACTGTTTCTCACCTTGTGACGTAGCTGGAGCCGACTGGCGCGGAGTAGGCGCTTCACTCGGCCAAACAGCAGTCGCAGCACAAGTGTGCCCACGGCCATGCACCGGGGGTCAACTGACGGCAGACAGGGGGGGGTGTCAGCAGAGGGGCAAGGCAAACCAGGCCTGCTTCTAGTCGGCTACTATAGTTGTTTGGTAGTATGACTCCTATATTATTTTGGATCGAAATGCCAACGCTCATATCAAGGTCATTATTAGGATCGGTATCAACACATATTGATATGGATAACGACCTTAATGCAGAGATTTGGAATTCGATCCGAAGTGATAAGACTAGAGAAACCCATCAAGTAAGTTGTATGCACATATTATGCGCGCATTATGTCTAGTCGTATAAGCTCAAGAGCCTTTATAACATATAACTACAAATAACTACGTATGTATATGCCCTTTTCGGTGCAAATCGCGACATGACTGCCGGCTTATCTCTCGACATGTTCTCATTGCAAACACAGTGTTTACAATACAGCAAGATAGGTATATACTTATCACAAAGCCATACCTACTTATTTCCATTTCACTAATTTAGTATGTGACGTCAGAAGGATGCGAGCCGGAAAGCAGCAGCTCGTGGTTATAGGTTATAGGTTATGGATATAGGTTAGGCTATAGGTTATGCTCCGCCAGCACATGTGTTTTACTTGAAGATGAAAGCACAGAGCTCTACGGAACTCTACCAGCTGCTAGCTCCACCAGATACCGCTTGTACAGAGATCTTTTTGTCGACGACATTTTTCCCTTTTTTATTTTTATGCTCACTATTTTATCACATCTTTTATATTCATTTGGTTTATATTTGTATTTCATTTGTGTCATTCCACGGCTTTTAGCAATCGCTTTTAATTGTAGGAGTATGATCTTCTAAGTATGTCAATGCGTGTGGTTTTATCTAAGTGACTTCGCTCATAAATGGCTCATACCGTCGGCGATCATGTAAAATATAAAATAAGCACATAAACAGCAAATTCTTGTCAACTTGATCTCATGCTCCATAAATAGCTCTGTGGGATGTGCAGGGGAAGTTAGCACGCGACATGTGCACATTCTCAGAAAACTGTCGTATCCTTCATGTAGTTTGGTCGATAGGTAGGTAGGTACTCAAGTCATCGCAACTCGTCCAAGTAGATGAGTCGGTAGGACGTTTGCCTACATATTACATTTTATGTGCCCTAAAACCTTGGATTTAACGCTCGTCACTTTCTTTAGGAATGATGAGCGTGTATAGTCTGTGGTAACTGCTGCGATCGAAGTGAGAAATATCATTATTGATACGTTTAAACTTTCAGCTTTAAAGCTTCTAAGCTTACGTTAAGCTTTAAACAGGCAATCGGGTAAATTGTGTACATCCCCAACCACCCACTTGAAGCTCTCACTGTCCCTGATTGTATTATATAGAGGGCCGCTTGCGCTCTAAAAAAAAATGTAATTGACCCTTTTTTCTTTTTCTTTTAGATCGCTGCACGTGTTGTGTCCATCTGTTATTACAATATTTAATATATAGGTACCATATATATATATATATATATATATATATATATATATATATATATATATATATATATATATATATATATATATATATATATATATATATATATATATATATATATATATATATATATATATATATATATATATATATATATATATATATATATATATATATATAACAAAGGAACAGCAAGTTTAGCGACCTGTTATATTAAAATATGAGTAAATGAGTCACTCAGCTACTAGTGATTGTGTTGTTGGATCGAAACCGATCGAATCAAATCTAATTAAATCAATTTTGAGAAAGATCTACGTGCGAATGTTTGAAGGTCCATACGGAACAAAACACCTAACGACGGGAAGCAGAAATGAAACGTTCCCGGAGGATGGGCTGGGGCCGCCCAGTGGTCAACACTGCTGACTTTGACGCAGAGACCGCACCGATCGTGGGTTCAAATCCCACCGAGACCCACCCGTTCGTGTCTCGTCTGACCCGGTGAGGCCCATGGGAAGGCCTCGTAAGCCCAATCTCAGAGAGAGGAGGAGAAGGAGCACCTCTGGTCAAAGTGTAGTATTCTTGTTATTAACGTTGGCGAGCGGGATGTCCGACCGAGCCGAATCCCCCCACGTGATGGATCTCTAAGGGAGAAATACCTAAGGTGAAAGACGATCGGCCAAGGTATCCGTTGGCATGTCGTTTACACGTCTCTCTTGTGTCTGGGCGCTGTAAGCGGTAATTCATACTTTGCCATCCCGATTCTCAGCGCTGCTAAACACCGGCGGGCAGCGCGGCCGGCCCTATAGATATTGGCATAGACAGTATGTTCCGAAAAGTTAAATTGGCGAAACAGTGACCAGTAGTTATCTAATTTGTTGTATAATAAATGTTATACTCTTCTGAAAGGCCAATTTCTTCCAAAAGTTATTCCAAGGAAATGTGAGCAGTTCATTTGCGCTATTAAAAAAACAGCTAATATCTGCGCTCATCGGGAGACTACATCATTACAAAATAAACTACGTAGAGCGCAGTCGCTTTAAAAGGTAGGAATGCTTAAATGTGGCAAACTATGGTGCTTATGGTGTCTTATTTAATCGGCCGGTGAAAATGTTTGATGCGTTAACACGCGCCCTAGAGCGAGGGCCCGGGAACGATTTTAAAGTTGGGGGGGCGAAACCAAATATTTTGTTTTGGCATCTTCTCACTTCTAATCTTGGTGCACCTTTTCGTTGTCAAATTTTCCTCATTGGAAAACCGAAAACACGGTTAGAAATCTCATCAAAAATAACTTTCAAACTATTTCTTCATTTTTTTGTTCAGGTCAGTATTGAGGTCACCAGAGGTCATAAAAGGTCAGATTTTCCAGTTTTAGGACATCGCTCCAGGAACCCCCAAATATCTCGGGATTTATGATAGCTAGGAACAAACGAAAATAAACAATCGAAAGCTCTTGATATATTCAATAATAACGTGTCATCTAATTTTATCTCAGGATAATAGTTTGAGCTCCAGAGGTCATCAAATGTCAAAGGGGTTATTTTTTGGCAAAACGTTCAGAAAATAACTGTTTACCTAATAAAGATACGGGCAATGATTTTGATGACATCATGTTCGTCTCCGTCAAAGCGCTTCGAATCACATTCATTTGGCCCAGTTTATATCAACTTAGAACTTTGACCTCAGGTCAAGGTCAAGTGGCGACCCAAGTAAGTCATGTTGCATATTGGGAGACGTGTCTCGACAAGACAAACACATTTATGCCGATTTCACTTCATTATATTCATTCTATCGAGAGTTGTTGACACAAAAGTGTTGGTGACCTCAGATGACCTCGGTTGACCCTGTAGGGGTTACTGAACACAAATTGAACCTGGATCATCAATAATAGCATATGATAACATGATGCTGAAGGAATTGGACTGATATGCGTATCCTCGGAATAGGAAACATTTTAATATTTCCCCATTGACTTATAATGGGAGGTCACGAAATTGACCCGACCGGCGACCTTAGGTCACCGATATTCAAAATCGTAGATACTCGAATTGCATATACCTATGACCTTATGAAATCCTGTAAGTTTGAAACCGATCGGTCAAAAACTGTTGCTGTGGTACAACCGCAAACTTATTTGGAGGTATGGTCAAGTTACCTGACCTGAGAGACCCGTGGTCAAGAATTGCACACAATGTGGATACTTGATGCCCGAACAGGTGTGCCAAAAACAGCGGCTGAAACGGCGGCGCTGTGCACCGTGCGCCGTTTTTTTTTAAACGGCGGCGCTGTGCGCCGTGTGCCGTTTTTGAAACGGTGGTGCTGTGCGCCGTGCGCCGTTTTTGAAACGGCAAAAACGGCGCGCCGCCGTTTTTCGCTATCCTCGAAAAACCTGGGGGGTAGACGCACTTAGGGGAGGGGGCGTCTAAATCCCCGCCCCCGGCACGACGCAGGTTAACATCAAAATATAAACAATATGAAAAGTGGTGGTCATGCCACCCCCGTTTCCTTTGTAAACCCGCCTGTCGTCTGATAAAATACTCGTACCTGACGCCTGACTTTTTTTCTCTTGAAGAAGTCCACCAGTGTGGGCTGCACTGACCTCTTCATCACCGTATCACGGTAACCTACGACATATACGTAACTCTTGCTTGCAATTGCCGCCCCGTCGGCATAGACAGCGAGGACAGCTAGAGGGCCGCTCGCCAGTTTGACCACATCCGTAACGTTGACGTGGGATAAACTTATAAACCAAATGCAGCAGATGTGTATCGCCGTCAGTGCAGCAGCGGATCCAGGACGGGAGTTTGGGGGGGGGGCGGGGGCAAAATTAAAAAAAGTCTCACATAATTCTGAAAACTCATCGGATTTAGCTTGCTTATGCATTGATAGCTGATTTAACCCTCGCCCTACGGGAACTTTTTCCTTCGCCCTACGGGGCGTCCTAAAACGACCCCCTGTTAACTTCCAAACCAAGCAAGATAGAGCTACACGGTAAGAGCCAACATGTTGCCTGTCATGTTTGAAAGCTACCTGTATGCAATTTTTAGGTTTCCGGTCAACGAGTGACCTTACAAGTCCAATGAATGACCTCGATCGACAACGTCCAGAACAGCGATTTTGCTCTATCAGAAAACCTCAAAATGAGAAATTGATAAACGTGAATAAAAAGGCATATTCCTAGACCAGTTTTGTTTCATAAATACAGAAAAGGTAATTATTTATTCTTATCTGGTAAAAAAGTCCAAAAAAGTTATTAAGAAAATGACGTCATGAATTTCTTACACTTGGGGAGCCATCACTCAGTTAACAATAGAGATATTTCTTTGAAATTTGGTTTTAGTATTTTCCATACTCAGTTCTCTCTCATGTATTCCGTTTTTTTAACATTTTTGAAAATTTTGATTTTGTGGTAATTTTTCACACAAAAAAAAAACGGTTTTTGTTCATTTTGGGGAACAAAAACCCAAAACTTCGAAAATTCGAGATTGGCATTTTAAATAAAATAAAATGTTGTATCTTTGCTTAATTGAGTTTGCAATTTGTTTTGAAACTCTGTTTTCTACGATTGTTCAAACATTTATCTTTTTCCACCAACATGACGTCATCAAAACATCATTGTTTCCCAAATTTCTCAATCAATTTCAATGAAATTTTTGCAGAATACGTATAATTGTTGTATACTTAGCTACTGAAAATTCCAGCAAGATGTGTCGTATGTTTAAAAAGTTATGCAAGAAAAACATCAGGGTGGTCGTTTTAAGACCCCCGTAGGGCGAGGGTTAAAGCAAACCTTCCATGGTAAAAGTTGCTTAGATTTTCTTCTATAGCAGGAAATGTGTCAATTTTGAGCCGATTTCAGGTGGTTTGGGGGGGGGGCAATTGCCCATTTTGCCCAACCGTAGATCCGCCACTGCATCAGTGCGTCATTTTAACGACGACGCGCCAAGCAGACAACTGCCCCCAAATGTACTACTACCAAAGTTTTCAATTATATCTCATAGAACATTTAATGGAAAAAGGAAAAGGAATGAAAAGAAAGGTATACGATGCTGCTGTAAAAGCAAAGCCATATAATAATAATACGTATGACATGCTATAAAATACAAATAAAATAAAAAAATGAAAGTGACATAAGGAGGCTTTCGTATTTTATATAACTTTTTGTGAAGAAAATTGGAAGAGCTCTTTTTTAGGGAATTTTTTTTCTCGCCAAAGTTGGGGGGGCGCCGCCCCCCGGTCCAGATGTTGGGGGGGGGGCAAGCACCCCCGCTGCCCCCCCCCCCCTGTTCCCGGGCCCATGCCCTAGAGGGTCTCTGATAATTACACACCCTAGAGGGGGGGGCGAAATCGCCCCCCCCCCCTATGATCTCGAACTCCACGCAACGTAGCGACAAGCGGAAACCGGCGTTAGATAGCTCGAGACAAGTTCTATCGAAAGTATATCTATCTGTTTTAGGTCAGGTCAATATTGAGGTCACCAGAGGTCATCAAAGGTCAGATTTTCCAGTTTTAGGACTTCGCTTCGAACACCCCCAAATATCTCGAGAACTATGATAGCTAGGATCAAACGAAAACAAAACAATCGAAAGCTCTTGAAAAATGTAATCGCCATAGGTGGCCTCATATTTGAGCTCAGGTAAATAGTTTAGGCTCCAGAACCCATCAAATGACAAAAAGGCTATTTTTGGGTAAAACTGTTTTTTGCAAATAACTTTTTACCTTATATTGATAAAGAAATGCATTTGACACCATCGTGTTTGTCTCGTCAAGGCACTTCGAATCATTTCCATGTTGACCAGGATAGGTCAGCTGAAAAATTTGACCCCAGGTCAAGGTCAAGTAGTGACCCAAGTAGGTCATGCTGCATATTGAGAGACGTGTCTCGACGAGACAAACACATTGGTGCCAGTTTCACTTGTCTATCTTCATTATGTCGATAGTTATTGACAACACAGTGTTGGCGGTCACGAAATTGACCTGACCTTAGGTCACCGATATCAGAAATCCGAGATAAACAAATAGTAGGTATTTAAGATCTTATGAAATCCTGCAAGTTTAAAACCAATCGGCCTAAAACTGAGACTGCGGTACTACCGCAAACGTTTTGGAGGTGGGGTCATCACCTGACCTGGTCTGGTGACCTGACCTGAGATGACCCGAGATCAAGAGTTTTAAATAATGTGGGTAATTAATTTCCGAACAGGTATGCAAAAAAAACAGTGGCGCTGTGCACCGCCGTTTTTGTGCTATCCTCTAAAAACCGGAGGGGTGAGCGGATTTCGCCGCCCCCCCCCCCCCCTCTCCAGGGCGCGTGTTAAACAGTATTGCAGATATCAGCGGAAAACGCATTAGGTGTACCCTAAAACTGCAATTCCTGATATTTAAAACAACAAACGACCGGGCAATTTATTTGACGAAAACGTTTTGCTCTCGCAGCTGGATTGCGGGAACATCAAGAACTGCGTGAATTAATTATAAATTGTCTTGTCTTTCATATTTCAGATAACATTTCTGGTGGGACACTTGGTTTGTCCGCTAATTCGCAGAATATGCAACTTGAGACTACAAGTACAAACCCTATGGTGGCCGGCACGGTCGGGCGACCCGCCATCTGTCGCTAACAACAAAAAAAAATGGGACACTTTGGGCGAAATGACGATTTTTAGGTGACACGGAATACATGAAAATGGAAAAAATGAACAAAAATGTATGCAAATATTGAAAGAAATAACAACAAATAAAAATACACATTTTATCTTCATAGATGCAAGTTCAAAATCGCATTTTCCGTCAATGCCTTCACAAAGACATAAGACCGCATGCCTTCACAAAGACATAAGACCGCAGTTCAACATGCAACGATCCCATTTGAAGATGGCGAATAGCAACATTACGCTGAACGCATAATCAATATATGAAGAGTGTTTCAGCAGCAGAGGGCAGCACACAGTCGTCGGATATAGCCATTAACAGAGGGCAGCACACAGTCGTCGGATATAGCCATTAACAGAGGGCAGCACACAGTCGTCTGATCTAACCATTAACAGAGGGCAGCACACAGTCGTCGGATATAGCCATTAATGCCGGAGTGTGTCAGCAGCAGAGGGCAGCACACAGTCGTCGGATCTAACCATTAACAGAGGGCAGCACACAGTCGTCGGATATAGCCATTAATGCCGGAGTGTGTCAGCAGCAGAGGGCAGCACACAGTCGTCGGATCTAACCATTAACAGAGGGTAGCACACAGTCGTCGGATCTAACCATTAATGCCGCCTGCCGGAGTGTTTCAACAACAGAGGGCAGTACACAGTCGTCGGATCTAGCCATTAACAGAGGACAGCACACAGTCGTCGGATCTAACCATTAACAGAGGGCAGCACACAGTCGTCGGATCTAACCATTAATGCCGGCTTATACACACACCACAACCGCTGCAAAGCTGCAAACAGACAATACACTGGATTCCTTTGTTCCTCGAGCAGTGTGCGTCAGAGCATGCTGACGTTGGATGGTACCAAAGTATCCCACTCCTGAAGTGTATGCATTAGTCGTACTAAAATAATAATGGCATTTGTTAACGAAGCAAACTGATCCACAATGATCCATAATGTTCACATAATTCGTCAGCATCGGCGACTGGAGTTGGTAATGACTAGCATTGGGTTCGTTTTCAATTGATCGTACCAGTGGGATATAGGATACCAAAGTCGGCCATTTCGAGCGGGCCTGTGGGATCGAAACTCGCCTGGCCGCCGGGAAGGTTTCGTTACTAATTCAGAGCTGAGCTGGAGGGCCAGCCGACCGACGATGTCACTGAACCCACCGACCTACGAGCCTCAGCGCAGTTAATCCAGGAGCTGCCTCCGCTGCCACTGGGGCAGCGGGACAGGACAGCGCCTGTACTGGAGCAGCGGGACAGGACAGCGTCTACACTGGAGCAGCGGGACAGGACAGCGCCTATACTGGAGCAGCGGGACAGGACAGCGTCTACACTGGAGCAGCGGGACAGGACAGCGCCTACACTGGAGCAGCGGGACAGGACAGCGCCTATACTGGAGCAGCGGGACAGGACAGCGCCTATATTTGGGCAGCGGGACAGGACAGCGCCTACACTGGAGCAGCGGGACAGGACAGCGCCTACACTGGAGCAGCGGGACAGGACAGCGTCTACACTGGAGCAGCGGGACAGGACAGCGACTACACTGGAGCAGCGGGACAGGACAGCGTCTACACTGGAGCAGCGGGACAGGACAGCGACTACACTGGAGCAGCGGGACAGGACAGCGTCTACACTGGAGCAGCGGGACAGGACAGCGCCTACACTGGAGCAGCGGGACAGGACAGCGTCTACACTGGAGCAGCGGGACAGGACAGCGCCTATATTTGGGCAGCGGGACAGGACAGCGCCTACACTGGAGCAGCGGGACAGGACAGCGTCTACACTGGAGCAGCGGGACAGGACAGCGCCTATACTGGAGCAGCGGGACAGGACAGCGTCTACACTGGAGCAGCGGGACAGGACAGCACTAATCATGCGCGGTTGCAAATGGTCACAGGTGTCATAGCCCATAACTAGGTCGACAGTGAATCGTATCCACCCAATCGTTATAAAGCGACCGGGTTTGGACCCAAAACAGCGAGGAGTTGCATATCACCGAGACGGTCAAGCGGCCTCCTGAAGTCCTCGTCTGGGGCATGACGAGCACAGAGGTCTCTCTGACCCGCATAACGTGCCCCGCGGCCAGACAGCCACTGCCGACTACGATGCCAAGGAAGTGATGAAAATGGCCAGAACATCAGCGATAGTGCGAAGAGGGGAAATTGCCTGCCAACCGATGCCAAACTCCTGCCGGACATGTCTAGCACATTTTTTTTTAACAAGACGGCGCTCTAGTCCATCACGCAAAGAAGATTAAGAATTGGTGTCGCAGTCACTTTCGGCCTTTTGCAGAGGTGTAGCAGGCAATGGTCCCGTCCTGTTCCCGATCGAAAATATGTGTGCAATCGTCAAGGACGACTCCAACAAGATGACGCCCGCTACCTCAGAAAAGACCCTGGTATGTCGTACACAACCTACAAACGGCATGACAGATATCAACGCGCACACACTCGACAACCTGATGAACAAGGTGCGGGAGCGCACGCGGGAGCGTTTCCGAGTCTGTGGAGAATATGTGGGGAAAATTGCATGGACCAGCCTCATCTTTCTTTTTATTTAACGAGAAACAACTGCTCATCAACTTTGGGACATATCTGGCACAAGACAAGCGGTTCATCACTGCATAGGCTAGTCCAGGACGGGCAAAAATGGTCTGGAAGGGGCCAAATTAAAAATAAATTCTGACAAAGATTCCAAAACTCATGTGACATTGCTTCCTTTGGCATTACAAATTTGATTCCCAATATACTTCACTTAATAAAAGTTAATATATTTTTCTGTAAAAAGAAAATGATCATCTGTCAAGATCATGTGTCAACTTCTGATCGATTTCAGTCGTTTTGGGATACCATGGTCCTGATGGTCCCCTTTGGATCCATCCACCCTTGCATCCCTACAAAACCACATTCTCCGAGTTAGCCAAATGATACGGCCAAACACGACACATAACGCATCGAACGTTTACTTCAAAACTCGCCTACTTTTAAGGACATTATGAGTCATGTAGATCAGATAGGTATGATAGTGTTGAACCAGAGCTAGCCCAACAAAACCTGCATTCAGGCTTGGGCAAGTAACTACTCTGGTGTACCCTCTATAACGCAGTACAACCACAACTTACGTGAATGACAAAACGATGAATTATTTCCAATATCGTTTCCCCGAAACCTGTTGCATGTAATATATAACACAAATATTGTGTGCCTGAAAGGTGAAATAATTCCTGGTAAATCCACCCTCACTTGACCCACATGCACTAAGCTCCTCGTCGCCAGGCAGCTTCGCGTGCCGACAGGTATTTAGCGCGGCTTATGTAGGGCGTTGTCCGTGCATTACTGATATCGACAGCCAGTCTCCAGGAGGGACCACTGCAGCTCCTGCCTGACACCCCACTGAGTCCGCTGGTAACGGCGAGGGCCCAGCGACGCCCTAACGACAGTACAGCCGGTCCGGCGGCCGTTTCAGGTGCGGCCGACCAATGAGGAGGTGACCCGTCAACGGTGCCGGCGGTCCGTGGTCATTTCAGGTGAGTGGGTGGCCTGAACCCCGCCTCGTAACGGTATCGAGCGTGACACAGGTCGGGTACTGGTATGGCCAGCAGTGGCGGAATGTCCTGCAATAGTATCGATCCATGTCCATCCATCCATCCATCCATCCATCCATCCATCCATCCATCCATCCATCCATCCATCCATGCAGTATCGATCCATGCGATCAATGACTGAGGAGAGCCTGTCCTACAGGTAACCTCTGCCCACTGTTGCAGACAGAACAGAAGGGTTCCGGGTCTGTCCGAGGCTGTGACCAATTTTTTGCTCTGGGCAGAAATGTTTCCGAGTTGCCTTTTTTGCCAGCCGGCGGCCAATGGCAACTCAGAGAAGGCTTCTTTGTAATTACTTAGTCAAGGAGAATGCTAGCTTCATAGCTTGGCATCCAGTGACATTGTTGACTTAAATCGAGCTATCCACATCACATGTGCGATGGCGAAAGGATTGAGTGGAAACATTTTAACTCGGACAGATGTCGTGCCGCAGTACAGCACGGACGAAGTAGAAGCGGTGCCACACCCTCGTCAGGACCCCGGCCGGGCCGACATTGGAGCAGAACACTCCGACTGACGTCATCAGCCCTCGTCAGGACGACATAAGGGCAGAACACTCGGACTGACGACACCAGGGCACGATTACTGGCAGCGAACCGATCAGACGGACAGACAGCGAACACCGCACGCCAGCCAACGCAACTGGTTATTGTTTCTACAACGGAGACAGTCGACAAATGGGGAACATTAGGAAAACTAGGATAGCTGATTAATGTGGATAATAAGCCATCATCAGAACGCTTTAAAGAGATAGTAAAACTTATTCCACTTTAGAAGTTGAGTTCTGAAGAAAGCCTTGCCAGACAAGCTTAATAATATGGTTTTAATGACGGAATATTGAAATACAACATGGAAGGCGTTGGTCGTCAACAAAAATAGAAGAAAAGGACTCGTACAAAAACAGCAATTGCCAAACAGTAACATGACTTTCGAGTTAGTGTGTGGGGGGAGGTCACTATGACCCCCCGATAGACGATCGGGCATGGCAGAGGTAATTTCTTCGGAGGTTCCCAAAGAGCCCATACCACATCTCACCAATGGTGAATGAGTGCAAGACATCGATGTATAACCACGCGATTGTGAATGGTCAGAGACAGGGGCGTCGCCTGGGGCCCGGGCCCCCAGGATCGCTCCGGTCGGAGTCCTCCTCCCGCCCCCATATTCGCAAGCATTTAACATTACCCCTTATGGGACTGGTCCTCACAACCCTAACTGCCCCGTCCGAACCCCCTGGCTGCTCCCCCCCCCCCCCCGTTACATAACACAATGGCGAATGTCATTTTGCCGAATGTGATTTTGGCGAATGCATATTGTCGAAGAACATTTGGACGAAATGCCTTTTTGACGATATGTGAATATGCCGAAAGCAAAATAGCGAATGCCTTTTTGTCGAAATGCCTTTTTGCCATGTGAAAAAGTCGAAATGTCTTTTTGCCTATTGTTATTTTGTCGACGTGTGATAAGGTCGAAATGCCTTTTTGTCGAAATGTCATTTTGTTGACATGTAAAAAAGTCGAAATGCCTTTTCGCCGAATGTCATTTTATAGACATATGAGATGTTCGAAATCTATTTTGTCGAATACCGAATGCCCTTGGTGCCATGCGCAGCAATTGTCGTCATGTGTCAATATGTTTGCGCGCCCTAATCATCATAAGCATCAACAGCGATCCTCCACCGGCAACCAAAGCGGAGCCGGCTATCGCTGCTCATAGTAGTTGCCCGCAGAGTCACGCGATCCTAGTCGTACTATACTTCATTTTTCGGCTCAAGCCGGAAAGCCGGAAGCTGGCCATGGTGCTGCTTACGTGCAGCAGGTGTTTTTACTATGGGAAATCTTGAAAATTCTGTTGAAAAGCTCTGGGAAATCTGTTGAAAATCTGGGAATCACCGCATGACACAGCGACACTGTTTGTGTCCAGCAATGCAGCCGTCGCGTCGCTGAGGTGGCCAGGCCCTGGCTGGTCTAGTTAGTTACCATAGCCACAGTAAGGCCTACCAGGAGCTCTAAATGGATACCTATATATATTATAGAGGTTTCAAACTTGAAATTAAAAGACCTTCCCGGTAGCCCGGTAATCTGACTCCATCTTGACCCCGGTGGGACTCAGTGGCACTACTTGAGCAGGACTGAGATCATGACAATAGGCTCATGCCAAAAAAACTGCGCGCGGACTGACATCTGATTGGATGCTTGGTTCGTCGGATATTCCCCACTGAGCTAGAACCGTAGCCGGAAAGCCCCTGGAGGTAGAAGGCAGGGGCGCAGCCAGGGGGGGGGGGGGGTAATTGCCCCTTCCCCTATTCGGATACAGAGGATTTAGATGACCCAGGTACATTTTTTTGTCAGCTAATTGGCCTTCAAAAAGCTGCAGAGGGGCTCTGAAAACTACCGATAACTTTTGCCACCTCTAATGCAAACCCTGGTGGATGGTGAAAAACCGCAGGAGGAAAGGAGTGGCAGTGGAGCAGGATATGCTCGGCAAAAAAGGCATTTCGACCTTTTCACATGTCGACTAAATGAAATTCGGCAAAAGGATATTTCGATTTTTTGACATTTCGACAAAATGACATGTCGGCAAAAAGGCATTTCGAAAAAAGGCATTTCAACAATAAGCATTCACCATTTTGTTTTCGGCATATTCACATTGCGACAAAAAGACATGCCGTCAAAGTGTCATTCGACAATCTGTATTCGGCAAACAGACATTCGGCAAAATGACATTTGCCATTGTGTCCGGACACCTCCCCCCCCCCCCCCACCCACTTAAAATGTGTGGTGATGCCACTGGTCAGAGGTGCCATGGTCCAGAATCAGGTCGCCAGGGAATCGTATCCACCCAGCAATGAATATAAAATGACCAGGTTTGGATCCAACACAGCGAGGAATTGCATATCACCGAGGACGATCAAGTGGCCTCCTGAAAGTCCTCGTCTGGGTAATGACATTGAAGAGCCACGTAGCAGGGCCTCGGCTAAGGAATTTTCACTGGGGGGGGGGGGCAGTTCGAGAAAATGTTGCTAAGGCATATGGTTAAGCGTACATATACTGATACAATACTTTAAGTGTGATAATGACTGAAACATAAGTACAAACTAGAAATTCAATAGTATAGTAATACAATAATGAAGCTGAATACAAATTTGAAATATAAACATGCACATCGGCAAAGGTTCACGCCAGTCGTGTCGATTTTTGAAAACGATTGAGGGGCCGAACAGGAACGGATCGAAGGGGTCCATTGGCGCCATACTTTACAAAAACGACTGAAATTTGCCGAAAATTAGCGCATTTGCTGATTTTATAGGAAGATATAAGCAGCTTATACAAGGGAAAGTTTGATTTAAAGCAGTTCTTAACACGCGCCCTGCCGGTGCTCGGCGCCACGTTAGTCGTACCAGGGGAGGCTTCTGAATGACCCCTCGAACTCGGCGGATTAGGTATAATCCAAAAATTCCGTGAGATAGCTCGTCTAAATTTACGTCGAACGTATGTGATTATTTTTTGTTCTGGTCAATATTGAGATCACCACCAGGCACCAAAGGACAAAATTGTTTTTTTTTATAAATTTACTCCAGAAACCCCCAAATATTTCAAGTACCTACTGCGATAGCTAGGAGGAGGAACAAACTGAAAAGCAAAGGAAGGGTCTTAAATTTGTAATTGCTTAGGTGTACTCCATTTTTAGATCAGGTCGAAAGTATAGGTTCCAGAGGTCACCACAGGTCACACTGTTTTTGTCAAAGAAGTACATAACTTCTTATCTCATAAATATATAGGCAAACGATAGAAAGGTATTCTGCCGTTATTCTGTTCTTCTCGGCATGCACTTCGAACCATGTGCATATTGATCGGGTTAGGTCAAATTCCAATTTTGACCTCAGGTCAAGATCATCCCAGGTTATGCGGTAACTCAGGTAGGCCATGTTTCACATTTACAGAAGTGTATCGACGAGATAAACACAGTGGTGTCGGTCTCATGTCTCTATCTTTATCTTTATTTCATTGATAGTTATTGACAGGAAGTGGTGGTGACCTCAAATGACCCCAGCTGACCAGCTGACCATGAGGCGATCACTGAGTAAAATTGTGCTTGGGTCATCAACAATGAGCTAAAATAGCAATTGAAGTAATTGGTCTGATCTGAGTGTGTTCTCCTGATAGCGAAAGTATTTGTAAATTTTCCCGTTAACATATATTGGGGAAGTCATGAGATCGAATTGACCTAAATTCACCGATATGAAAAATCGGAGATAGCAGAATTGTGAGTACTTATGACCTGATTAAATTGTGTGTCACATATCTCAGTCAAACACTGGCTGTGGCTCGACTACATTCTTCTTTGGATGTGGGACCACTTGACGTGACCTGGTGACCTCACCTGAGATGACCTGAGGTCCAAAAACTTTTATATGTGCGCAATTCATGCCGAAACAGGTGTGCCAAAAACGCTGGTGCTGCACGCCGCCATTGTCGTGATATTCTCGATAACAAAATGGGGGGGGGGGCGTCCAAGTCACTCCCAATCCAACCCCATAAACGCCTCACCCCCGGCACGACGCGGGCTAATGCAAAAACAAGCAAAGTCAGACGAGTTTTAGGACAGTCCTTCAAACCGACGTTTTTGGACGTTCTGGATGCGCCAGTGGGGCCAAGGGCTCAATTTGAGACATCATATCCCTTACACCGTAAAACAAAAACATTAGTAGTTCATTTTGTGAGGCGTTTCATTTTCGACTCAAAAACTATTTCGTTAGGCGAGGATAAAATAGTCTGAGCAATTAGAAACTCCTCATAAAATTATTATTTTAATCAGTGCAGATCCAATCATGCAATCCAACAATATCGAACCGACGCGACGAGGGGCGGGATGGACCTGAAGATCTCCAAAGCTACGCTAGGTAGATGCAAACGGTGTTTTACTGGTTTAAAATTGAAAGCATTCTTCAGTGACGCGTTTATCTATTTTACAGATCGTACATTTGTATTTTTACCTACGAATTTTGCACCCACTGCGGGGTCAAAATGTTGTCACTGGGGGGCCAGCCAGCGGTCACTGTGAGGTATTTGTCCCTCCCCCCCCCCCCCCCCCCCCCCCCCCAGTTAACATGTTAGCCGAGGCTCTGCCACGTTGGCCTCCTGACCTGCATTTCGTGCCCCGCGACCAGACAGCCTTTGCCGACTACTATGCTAAGAAAGTGCTGAAAATGGCCAGAACATGAGTGATGCTGCGAAGAAGGAGAATGGCCTGCTAACCGAAACCAAGCTCCTGCCGGACATGAATAGAGCGTTCTTTTTAAACAAGACGGCGCTCTGGACCAGAGTTCACCATGGACTGGGCTGGCCCTATGGGCAATGGGCTGGGCCTGGGCTGGACCTGGGCTGGGCCTGGGCTGTGCCTGGGCTGGGGGTTGGTGGGCCCGTGACGAACACTGCTCTGGACCATCACATCAAGAAGATCAAGAATTGGCGTCGCAGTCACTTTCGGGCTTTTGCAGAGAAGGGCTCTAACCAGGCAATGGCCCTGACCTGTTACCGATCGAAAATATGTGGGCAGTCGCCAAGGATGACCTCAACAAGATGACGCATGCTACTTCAGAAAAGGCTCTGGTGCAAAACCTCCAAACGGTATGGCGGCAAGTCAATGCACACACACACTCGGAAACCTCATTAGCGAGGTTCCGGAGCGCATGCGGAAGTGTGTCCGAGTCTGTGGGGGATACGTGCGAAAAGGATCAAGGACTATCCTCATCTTCTTGTTTTTTTTGTTGTTTTTTTTATAACGAGAAACAACCGCTCATCAATTTTGGGACACCCTGTATCATCACTGGCACAAGACAACGGTTCATCACTACATAGGCTAGTCCAGAACGGGGCAAAAATGGTCTGGAAGGGGCCAAATTAAAAATAAAGTCTGACGAAGATCCCAAAACTCATGTGACATTGCTTCTTTTGCATTGCAAAATTGATTCCGAACATACTTTCCATAATAAAAGTCACTCAGTTGTTTTCTTCTTCTGTTAAATCAAGATGATCATGTGTCAAGATCATGTGTCGACTTCTGGTCCATTTCAGTCGTTTTGGGATACTATGGTCCTGATGGTCCCCTTTGCATCCATCCACGCTTAACCCTCGCCAGTGGGTTGGAGGGTTGGATGCCACTCGAGCCCTTCATGGCATGGGAATCCCATATGGGAATGGGAATGGGATGGAAATGGGTGGGAATGGGGCAATTGTTTGGAAATGTAACGGCTTGGAACGGGTTTGGGACAGGTCATATCATTTTTTAGCACTAAAAAGGGTGAAATATGCTGAAACGGGTGGGAATGGGAGCTCCATCAATTATGAATTGGGATTGGAACGGGTTTGGGTCTGGCTGAATGGCCCGGCTTGGGATGGAACGGGATGGGGGTTGAAAATGTGTCCCATGAAGGGCTCTAGATGCCACCCCTGTCCCCCTCGGCTGTTTTTCGGGAATAACTCGCGTATTTGTTTACCGATTGCGATGAAACTTTCAGTACCCTACTGCTGAACAATTTGACTCATACTTTGAAAGTTTTCGACTTCTCATCTCCATGACCCATGACCTATGACCTGTTTATCAAGGTCGTCAGGCGCAACTGGTGTCCCGTAGCATTGATGTTTGTAACTTGTGCAGTTTCCGAGTGTGTGTTGTTCAGGAGCATATGCACAGGTGTAACAGGTGGCATTTATGGTTTCCACTGATATCGTGACCTCCGATGACCAGAGATAACCTGGTTGGCCTCTAGCAGTTTCTAGGACATTTTTTGACGCTGATTTCAAATTTGACATCCATTTTACATAATCAGATGTTCCACTGGGGTCATGCACTTTCACAGGTCAACCGAAGTCACTGATCTCAGATGACCTGAGATGATTTTGTTGTACTCTGGTAGTTTCTAGGACATTTTGTGACGCTGATATCAAATTTAAAACCCATGTTGCGTAATGATATGCTCATTCACGATTCTAACTCGATTATAATGTAATGCAATACACGTGCACGTTTTGTATGACATCCGGGTCATTGGCATGACCTCAGAGGTCACCTAATAACCCAGAACCTTCAGATCGGGTGCCAGCGATTTCCTCTCATCCCAAGCAACACGCTCGTCTTTGCATCGAAGCTCTAGCTCAATTAGGGGGGAAATGTCGGGGGGTTGTCCCCCCCCCCCCCCTGCACGGTCACGTAGGTATCGGACCCTGCACTGGCGAGGATTAAGCATCCCTACACAACCACATTCTCCGAGTTGGACAGAGGATACGGCCAAACACGGCACATAACGTATTGAACGTTTACTTCAAAACTCGCCTAATTTTAAGGATATTATAAGCCCTGTTAGATCAGCTAGGCATGATAGTGTTGAACCGGAGCTAGCCCAACAAAACCTGGATTCAGCTTGGGCAATCAACTATTCTGGTGTACCCTCTATTACGTATAATACATCCACAACTTTATTGAATGGCAAAGCTATGCATGCTTTTCGATAGGGTTTCCTCTAAACCTGTTGCACATAATATATAACACAATTAATGTGTGCCTGAAAGGTGAAATAATTCCTGGTAAATCCACCCTCACTTGACCCACATGCACTAAGCTCCTCGTCGCCAGGCAGCTTCGCGTGCCGACAGATATTTAGCGCGGCTAATGTAGGGCGTTGCCCGTGCATTACTGAAATCGACAGCCAGTCTCCAGAAGGGACCACTGCAGCTCCTGCCTGACACCCCGCTGAGTCCGCTGGTAACAGCGAGGTCCCAACGACGCCCTAACGACAGTACAGCCGGTCCGGCGGCCGTTTCAGGTGCGGCCGACCAATGAGGAGGTGACCCGTCAACGGTGCCGGCGGTCCGTGGTCATTTCAGGTGAGTGGGTGGCCTGAACCCCGCCTCGTAACAGTATCGAGCGCGACACAGGTCGGGCACTGGTATGGCCAGCAGTGGCGGCATATCCTGCAATAGTATCGATCCATGTCCATCCATCCATCCATCCATCCATCCAGTATCGATCCATGCGATCAATGACTGAGGAGAGCCTGTCCTACAGGAAACCCCTGTCCACTGTTGCAGACAGAACAGAAGGGTTCCGGGTCTGTCCGAGGCTGTGACCAATTATTTGCTTTGGACAGAAATGTTTCCGAGTTGCCTTTTTTGCCAGCCGGCGGCCAATGGCGACTCAAAGAAGGCTTCTTTGTAATTACTTAGTCAAGGTGGATGCTAGCTTCATAGCTTGCCATCCAGTGACATTGTTGACTTAAATCGGGCTATCCAAATCGGGCTATCACATGTGCGATGGCGAAAGGATTGAGTGGAAACATTTTAACTCGGACGGATGTCGTGCCGCAGTACAGCACGGACGAAGTAGAAGCGGTGCCACACCCTCGTCAGGACCCCGGCCCGACATTGGAGCAGAACACTCCGACTGACGTCATCAGCCCTCGTCAGGACCCCGGCCGGGCCGACACTGGAGCAGAACACTCCGACTGACGTCATCAGCCCTCGTCAGGACGACATTGAAGCAGAACACTCGGACTGACGTCATCAGCCCTCGTCAGGACGACATTGTGGCAGAACACTCCGACTGACGTCACCAGGGCACGACCACTGGCAGAGAACCGATCAGACGGACAGACAGCGAACACCGCACGTCAGCCAACACAGCTGGTTATTGTTACTACAACGGAGACAGTCGACAAATGGGGAACATTGGGAAAACTAGCATAGCTGATTAATGTGGATAATAAGCCATCATCAGAACTCTGTAAAGAGACAGTGAAACTTATTCCACTTTAGAAGTTGAGTTATGAAGAAAGCTTTGCCAGACAAGCTTAATAATATGGTTTTAATGACGGAATATTGAAACACAATATGGAAGACGTTGGTCGTCAACTGAAAGAGACGAAAAGGATTCGTACAAAAACATCTTACTTCAATTTCCAAACAGTAACATGACTTAAAGTGCATTGTCCTTGTCGATCGTGATTTATTTTGTCATAAAACTGCAAGACATAAATGACTTTGTATTGAAGCATCCATTGGTATCAACCCCATTCAATGGAGATAAACCATCCCCTCGTTATCGCTATTCAGGCTGGGGTAATTGAGCATGTTTATATTATCGTCCTATTTTGAGTATCATTCCGTAAGATCCGAAATAATGGTTATATTGTATCAATTAACGTTATAGATCAAAACTCAACAATTTCATTCCACGATGTCTCGGTTAACCCGCGCTCCGCTGGGGAGGCAGAATCTGCCCCCCCCCCCCCTCCCCCTCCCCCGGATTTCCTCAATAACTTGAACACTATAATAAATATCGACATGAAACTTTTAGTACCTTATGCTGCATCAATGGTACGTCTTCTCACCAAATTGAAATGGAATTGATGTAGTTTTTTGGAGATAATGACGTTTTAATGACGTCATGTCATGCCATTTCTGGTGGAAAACCTATAAATGTTTGAAAAATCGTAGAAAATCGAGTTTTGAAGTAAATTGCAAGTAAAATTACCAAAGAAAGGAAATGAAATTCTCTTAAAAATGGCTGTCTCGGATGTTTCAATTTTTTTGGATTTTTGACCCCCAAAATAAAAAACGTATTTGTGCCGATCGTTTTTTTTTGTTCTCGTTTGTTTCTAGCTATCATAGTTCCCGAGATATTTGCGGGTTTCTGGAGCAAAGTCCTATGCTTGGAAAATATGACCTTTTAGGACCTCTGGTGACCTCAATATTGACCTGAGCCAAAAAAAAAATGCCCGAAGTAACTGCGAATGTCCTTGTCGAGAGCCTTCGAAAGTCTTTTTCCCGGGTCTTTCTAACCGTTTAGCTTTCGAGTTAGTGTGTGGGGGGGGGGGGGGGTGGGGGGTCATTATGACCCCCCCCCCCCCCCGATAACCGATCGGGCACGGCAGAGGTAATTTCTTCGGAGGTTCCCAAAGAGCCCATACCACATCTCACCAATGGTGAATGAGTGCAAGACATCGATGTATAACCACGCGATTGTGAATGGTCAGAGACAGGGGCGTCGCCTGGGGCCCGGGGCCCCCAGGATCGCTCCGGTCGGAGTCCTCCTCCCGCCCCCATATTCGCAAGCATTTAACATTACCCCTTATGGGACTGGTCCTCACACCTCTAACTGCCCCGTCCCAAACCCCTGGCTGCCCCCCCCCCCCGGTTACAGAACACAATGGCGAATGTCATTTTGCCGAATGTGAATTTGGCGAATGCACATTGTCGAAGGACATTTTGACGAAATGCCTTTTTGACATGTGAATATGCCGAAAGCAAAATGGCGAATGCTTTTTTGTCGAAATGCCTTTTTACCATGTGAAAAGTCGAAATGTCTTTTCCCTAATGTTACTTTGTCGACGTGTGAAAAGGTCGAAATGCCTTTTTGTCGAAATGTCATTTTGTTGACATGTAAAAAAGTCGAAATGCCTTTTCGCCGAATGTCATTTTATCGACATATGAGATGTTCGAAATTTATTTTGTCGAATGCCGAATGCCCTTGGTGCCATGCGCAGCAATTGTCGTCATGTGTCAATATGTTTGCGCGCCCTAATCATCATAAGCATCAACAGCGATCCTCCACCGGCAACCAAAGCGGAGCCGGCTATCGCTGCTCATAGTAGTTGCCCGCAGAGTCACGCGATCCCAGTCGTACTATACTTCATGCTGGACATGGTGCTGCTTACGTGCAGCAGGTGTTCTTACTATGGGAAATATTGCAAATTCTGTTGAAAAGCTCTGGGAAATCTGTTGAAAATCTGGGAATCACCGCATGACACAGCGACACTGTTTGTGTCCAGCAATGCAGCCGTCGCGTCGCTGAGGTAGCCTGGCCCTGGCTGGTCTAGTTAGTTACCATAGCCACAGTAAGGCCTGCCAGGAGCTCTAAATGGATACCTATATATATTATAGAGGTTTCAAACTTGAAATTAAAAGACCTTTCCGGTAGCCCGGTAATCTGAATCCATCTTGACCCCGGTGGGACTCAGTGGCACTACTTGAGCAGGACTGGGGTCATGACAATGCACTCATACAAAAAAAAAACTGCGCGCGCACTGACATCTGATTGGATGCTTGGTTCGTCGGATATTCCCCACTGAGCTAGAACCGTAGCCGGAAAGCTCCTGGAGGTAGAAGGCAGGGGCGCAGCCAGGTGGGGGGGGGGTAATTTCCCCTCCCCCTATTCGGATACAGAGGATTTAGATGACCCAGGTACATTTTTTGTCAGCTAATTGATCTTCAAAAAGCTGCAGAGGGGCTCTGAAACCTACCGATAACTTTTGCCACCACTAATGCAAACCCTGGTGGATGGTGAAAAACCGCAGGAGCAAAGGAGGGGCAGTGGAGCAGGATATGCTCGGCAAAAAAGGCATTTCGACCCTTTCACATGTCGACAAAATGACATTCGGCGAAAGGGCATTTCGATTTTTGACATTTCGACAAAATGACATGTCGGCAAAAAGGCATTTCGAAAAAAAGGCATTTCAACAATAAGCATTCGCCATTTTGTTTTCGGCATATTCACATTGCGACAAAAAGACATGCCGTCAAAGTGTCCTTCGACAATCTGCATTCAGCAAACAGACATTCGGCAAAATGACATTCGCCATTGTGTCCGGACACCTCCCCCCCCCCCCCCCCCACCCTCTAAAAATGTGTGGCGACGCCACTGGTCAGAGGTGCCATGGTCCAGAATCAGGTCGCCAGAGAATTGTATCCACCCAGCAATGGTTATAAAATGAACGGATTTGGATCCAAAACAGCGAGGAATTGCATATCACCGAGGACGATCAAGCGGCCTCCTGAAAGTCCTCGTCTGGGGTATGACATTGAAGAGCCACCTAGCAGGGCCTCGGCTAAGGAATTTTCACTGGGGGGGGGGGGGGGCAGTTCGAGAAAATGTGGTATGCAACAGTATTGATACCCCATACCGGTTAAGCGTACTTATACTGATACAATACTTTAAGTGTGATAATGACTAAAACATAAGCACAAACTAAAAATGAAATAGTATAGTAATACAATAATGAAGCTGAATACAAATTTTAAATATAAACATGCACATCGACAAAGCTTCACGCCAGTCGTTTCGATTTTTGAAAACGATTGAGGGGCCGAACAGGAACAGATCAAAGAGGTCCACTGGCGCCATACTTTACAAAAACGACTGAAATTGGCAAAAAAATAACACATTTCCTGATTTTATAGGAAGATCTAAGCAGCTTATACAAGGGAAAGTTTGATTTAAAGCAGTTCTTAACTCGCGCCCTGCCGGTGCTCGGCGCCACGTTAGTCGTGCCAGGGGAGGCTTCTGAACGACCCCTCGAACTCGGCGGATTAGGTATAATCCAAAAATTCCGTTAGATAGCTCGTCTAAATTCACGTCGAACGTATGTGATTATTTTTTTTGTTAAGGTCAATATTGAGATCACCACCAGGCACCAAAGGACAAAATTGTTGTTTTTATAAATTTACTCCAGAAACCCCCAAATATTTCAGGTACCTATTGCGATAGCTAGGAGGAGGAACAAACTGAAAAGCAAAAGAAGGGTCTTAAATTTGTAATTGCTTAGGTGCACTCCATTCTTAGATCAGGTCGATATATTATCGACCTGATCTAAGAATGGAATGGTTCCAGAGGTCACCACAGGTCACACTGCTTTTGTCAAACAAGTACATGACATCTTCTCTCATAAATATATAGGCAAACGATAGACAGGTATTTTGCCGTTATTCTGTTCTTCTCGTCATGCACTTCGAACCATGTCCATAATTATCGGGTTAGGTCAAATTCAAATTTTGACCTCAGGTCAAGATCATCCCTGGTTATGCAGTAACCCAGGTAGGTCATGTTTCACATTTACAGAAGTGTATCGACGAGATAAACGCAGTGGTGTCGGTCTCATGTCTCTATCTTTATCTTTATTTCATTAATAGTTATTGACAGGAAGTGGTGGTGACCTCAAATAACTCCAGCTGACCAGCTGGCCATGTGGCGATCACTGAGTAAAACTGTGCTTGGGTCATCAACAATGAGCTAAAATAGCAATTGAAGTAATTGGTCTGATCTGAGTGTGTTCCCCTGATAGCGAAAGCATTTGTAATTTTTCCCGTTAACTTATATTGGGGAAGTCATGAGATCGAACTGACCTAAATTCACCGATATGAAAAATAGGAGATAGGAGAATTGTGAGTACTTATGACCTGATTAAATTTTGTGCCGCATATCTCAGTCAAACACTGGCTGTGGCTCGACTACATTCTTCTTTGGATGTGGGACCAGTTGACGTGACCTGGTGACCTCACCTGAGATGACCCGAGGTCCAAAAATTGCTAAATGTGCGCAATTCATGCCGAAGCAGGTGTGCCAGAAACGGTGGTGCTGCACGCCGCCATTGTCACGTGATATTCCCGATAACAAAATCGGGAGATTCCAAGTCACTCCCGATCCAACCCCCCCAAACGCCTCACCCCCGGCACGACGCGGGCTAATGCAAAAACAGGAAATCACTGCAGGAAATCACTGGGCTCTGGATGGGCCTGGGCCTGACAATTTTGAAGTAATGCGCGCGTCGCACAATCAGGTCAGAGCTCAAAAATATTTTAACCAGCAGTTCACTTACACAGCAACACACTGTTGCTGTGGCTGTGGCTTTTTTTGGTTAGCATAGTTGGTTCATTGTTTCACATGTATAGTATACAAGTAAATATGCTAGGATAATTATTGCAAATTTTGTGAAAATAATTATATTCTTAATCTGAACGGGCCGGACCGGGCCTGGGCCTCAATATTATGAATTTACCCGGTCCTGGGCCGGACCGGGCTAGAGGTTGGTGGGCTCGTGACGAACACTGCTCTGGACCATCACATCAAGAAGACCAAGAATTGGCGTCGCAGTCACTTTCGGGTTTTGCAGAGAAGGGCTCTAACCAGATCGAAAATATGTGGGCAGTCGTCAAGGATGACCTCAACAAGATGACGCATGCTACCTCAGAAAAGGCTCTGGTGCAAAACCTCCAAACGGTATGGCGGCAAAACAATGCACACACACACACGGCAACCTCATTAGCGAGGTTCCGGAGCGCATGCGGGAGTGTTTCCGAGTCTGTGGGGGATACGTGGGGAAAAGATCAAGGACCACCCTCATCTTCTTGTTTTTGTTTGTTTTTGTTCTTTATAACGAGAAACAACCACTCATCAATTTTGGGACACCCTGTATCATCACTGGCAAAAGACAACGGTTCATCACTACATAGGCGAGTCCAGAACGGGCCAAAAATGGTCTGGATGGGGTCAAATGAAAAAGAAAGTCTGACGAAGATCCCAAAACTCATGTGGGATTTTTTTTTTTTTAGTCCTTATGTTTGTATGGATTGATTTCCGAGTTCAGGACCCACGCTAAGCAGAGCTTGTTGCGCAGGTCCTGACCTCACCACCCGATCGCGCAATTCATGTTGGCCGGCAGAATTTAGAGACGAAAGTTTTACGTGCCTGACATACCTGGACACGGTCCGCCCCGCTCACTGACGTCATCTGACCTTGAGTGCGACCGCTGCCACCGGCAGCAGGCCACCCCAGTCAGGAGCAAATAGCGAGCGCCGAAGCGACTCAAACCCGGGCTGCCACTACCGAGATAGGTCAGAAGTCCAGCGCTCTCCCACTGAGCTACAGTGGCATTGCTTCTGTTGCATTACAAAATTGATTACGAATATACTTTCCTTAATAAAAGTGACTCGGTTGTTTTTCTTCTGTTAAATTAAGATGATCATGTGTCAAGATCATGTGTCGACTTCTGGTCGATTTCAGTCGTTTTGGGATACCATGGTCCTGATGGCCCCTTTGCATCCATCCACGCTTAACCCTCGCCAGAGCGAGGGAGGGTTGGATCCCAACCCCCTCCAGTCAACTGTTTTTCGGGAATAACTCGCGTATTTGTTTACCGATTGCGATGAAACTTTCCGTATCCTACTGTTTAACAATTTTACTCATACTGTGAAAATTTCGGACTTCTCATCGGGATGACCCGTGACCTATGACCTGTTTCTCAAGGTCATGTCAGGCGCAACTGGTGTCCCGTAGCATCGATGCTTGTAACTTGTGCAGTTTCCGAGTGTTTGTTGTTCAGGAGCATATGCACAGACCTGTGCATATGCTCCTCTCAGTGGAAACCATAAATGTCCCCTGTTACACTTGTGTAACAGGTGACATTTATTGTTTCCACTGAGATCGTGACCTCCGATGCCAGAGATGACTTTATTGGCCTCTGGCAGTTTCTGGGACATTTTGTGACGCTGATTTCAAATTTTGCATCCATTTTACATAATCAGATGTTCCACTGGGGTCATGCACTTTCACAGGTCAACCGAGGTCACTGACCTCAGATGACCTGAGATGACATTTTGTACTCTGGTAGTTTCTAGGACATTTTGTGACGCTGATATCAAATTTAACACCCATGTTGCGTAATGATATGCTCATTCACGATTCTAGCTCAATTATAATTTAATTCAATACAAGTGCACGTTTTGTATGACATCCGGGTCATTGGCATGCCCTCAGAGGTCACCTAATAACTCAGAACATTCAAATCGGGTGCCAGCGACTTCCTCTCATCACAAGCAACACGCTCGTCTTTGCATCGAAGCTCTAGCTCAATTAGGGGCGAAATACCTGGGGGTCGTACTGGTATCCCCCTCCCCCTGCACCGTCACGTAGGTATCGGACTCGGACCCTGCACTGGCGAGGGTTAAGTATCCCTACACAACCACATTCTCCGAGTTGGACAAAGGATACGGCCAAACACGGCACATAACGTATTGAACGTTTACTTCAAAACTCGCCTAATTCAAAGGACATTATGAGCCATGTAGATCAGATAGGCATGATAGTGTTGAACCGGAGCTAGCCCAACAAAACCTGGATTCAGCTTGGGCAATCAACTATTCTGGTGTACCCTCTATTACGTATAATACATCCACAACTTTATTGAATGGCAAAGCTATGCATGATTTTCGATAGGTTTTCCTCTAAACCTGTTGCATATAATATATAACACAATTAATGTGTGCCTGAAGGGTGAAATAATTCCTGGTAAATCCACCCTCACTTGACCCACATGCACTGAGCCCCTCGTCGCCAGGCAGCTTCGCGTGCCGACAGATATTTAGCGCGGCTTATGTAGGGCGTTGTCCGTGCATTACTGAAATCGACAGCCAGTCTCCAGGAGGGACCACTGCAGCTCCTGCCTGACACCCCGCTGAGTCCGCTGGTAACAGCGAGGTCCCAACGACGCCCTAACGGCAGTGCAGCCGGCCCGGCGGCCGTTTCAGGTGCGGCCGACCAATGAGGAGGTGACCCGTAAACGGTGCCGGCGGTCCGTGGTCATTTCAGGTGAGTGAGTGGCCTGAACCCCGCCTCGTAACGGTATCGAGCGTGACACAGGTCGGGTACTGGTATGGCCAGCAGTGGCGGAATGTCCTGCAATAGTATCGATCCATGTCTGGCAATGACTGAGGAGAGCCTGTCCTACAGGAAACCCCTGCCACTGTTGCAGACAGAACAGAAGGGTTCCGGGTCTGTCCGAGGCTGTGACCAATTATTTGCTCTGGGCAGAAATGTTTCCGAGTTGCCATTTTTGTCAACCGGCGGCCAATGGCGACTCGGAGAAGGTTTCTTTGTAATTGCTTAGTCAAGGCGGATGCTAGCTTTATAGCTTGGCATCCAGTGACACTGTTGACTTAAATCGAGCTATCCACATCATATGTGCGATGGCGAAAGGATTGAGTGGAAACATTTTAACTCGGACAGATGTCGTGCCGCAGTACAGCACGGACGAAGTAGAAGCGGTGCCCACACCCACGTCAGGACCCCGGCCCGACATTGGAGCAGAACACTCCGACTGACGTCATCAGCCCTCGTCAGGACCCCGGCCCGACACCGGAGCAGAACACTCCGTCTGACGTCATCAGCCCTCGTCAGGACCCCTGTTAGCCCGACACTGGAGCAGAACACTCCGACTGACGTCATCAGGCCTCATCAGGACCCCAACCCGACACTGGAGCAGAACACTCCGACTGACGTCGTCATCAGGGCCTCATCAGGACCCCAACCCGACACTGGAGCAGAACACTCCGACTGACGTCATCAGCCCTCGTCAGGACCCCCGGCCGGACCGACATTGGGCAGAACTTTCCGTCTGACGTCATTAGCCCTCGTCAGGACGTCATTGGAGCAGAACACTTCGGACTGGGACGTCATTAGCCCTCGTCAGGACCCAGCCCGACATTGGAGCAGAACACTCGGACTGGACGTCATCAGCCCTCGTCAGGACGACTATCATGGAGCAGAACACTCCGACTGACGTCATCAGCCCTCGTCAGGACCGACATTGGAGCAGAACACCTCCGACTGACGTCATCAGCCCTCGTCAGGACGACATAAGGGCAGAACACTCTGACGGTGACGTCACCAGGGCACGGAACCACTGGCAGATCAGACGGACAGATCGAACCCGCACGCAGCCAACGCAGCTGGTTATTGTTACTAAATACGGAGACTACAGTCGGACACAATGGGGAACACTAGGAAAACTAGGATAGCTGATTATGTGGATAATAAGCCATCATCAGAACGCTTTAAAGAGATAGTAAAACTATATTCCACTTTTAGAAGTTGAGTTATCGAAGAAAGCCTTGCCAGACAAGCTTAATAATATGGTTTAAATGGCGGAATATTGAAACACAATATGGAAGAACGTTGGTCGTGCAACTAAAAGAGACTAAAAGGACTCGTACAAACACATCTTACTTCAATTGCCAAACAAGTAACAAGACTTTAAAGTACCCTACCTTAGGGTTACTCAGTGTTTTGTGCGAGGAGCATGATAGACAGATTATTAAAAATATTTGAATGACCTTCCTCCGAAATTAAAATTAAAAAGTTCAAATTAGACAGTATTAGTATTTCGATCAACAGCTCTTCATCAGAATGAATCAACAAAATTAATAAGATTTTGTTTTCCTTGATTCATTTTGTTATTTTCGTTGACCTCAGTCAGCGAAAATAATAAAAATTATGAAAAAATCCGATTATTTGTGTTGATTGCATTATGATAAAGATCACAACCAGTTCGAAATAATAAGAAGTCTATTTTTTTTCATTTTAATTTCGACGGGACAGTCATTCAATATTTCTATCAAAGACGCCAAAGTACATGTGCAGGGTCCTTGTCAATCGTGATTTATTTTGTCCTAAAACTGGCAAGATATAAATTGACTTTGTATTGAAGCATCCATTGGCCAAAACAACCCCATTCACATGAAGATAAACCATCCCCTGCGTTATCGCTATCCACCAGGCTGACTGTTAATTGAGCTTGTTTATATTATCGTCCTATTCGAGTATCATTCCGTAGATAATGAATAGATGGCTAATAATGGTTATATTTTGCATCAATTAAACGTTATAGAAGAAAAAAAACAATTTCAATTCCACGATGGCTTGGTTGATTGGTTCATGCACAGCACAAGGCCGTATGAGAGAAGATTAACTAATTTCCTTAGGGTTTCTAGAGTAATAGACGGTAAAAACTAGACGGCAAACGTAAAATAGAAGTTTATCGAAATGCCTCACGAATACCCATCGCGTTTATGGGACTACAACACGCCCATGTCAAAATGAGTCCGTATCGGAAATCCAATGCATGTCCAGACGTTTCAGCCATAAAACAGCAGTTTGTGTCTGACGAGAGACCTCCCATACCGATAAAAACTGCGTACTGACGCACATGGTTTGGTTTGGAGGAAATAACTTGGCACCGAGACTCGGTGCAATAACGCGATTGATCATCAAACAATGGACAGTTCTGGTCCCGTCAATCCGCTCCCCCATGGTTTTCAATCACTCCGTTATGGTCCGAGGCCCGCCGCCCATTCGCCGCTCCCTGCCGGCGGCTGGAAGCGTAAGGCCGCATAGAAAACCGGGCTAAATTCGTAATATAATCATGTTTAAAACGTATTCTTCAGGAAATATGATGTACCCCGTACCCCTATGCCAGAAAATGTCATTGTATCAGACATAATCTAGCCAACTCCGGTACTTTGTAACTGTTGCAGTTGGTCCAGTTTTTTGTATTAAATATATAATTATTGGTCATATTTAACGTTGCAAATGTCGGACAACGCCTTCTCTCTTGATCATTTGTGGTTATTGATATGAACAACGCGCAATTTGGAAACAAACGAACCCCCGTTCTATATGAAAAATGACGTCAGGAATATAATGCTAACATTCATATCTCTGTAGCGTCTGCATGGTTGCTTCGCCAAATTGCATTCCATTTGCAAATTATAGATGGCAACGACAAATAATTGGCAAATGCCTTTTCCATTCTAGAGGTCACACATCAGCACGGGACAACTTTTTATAGTCTTGATGTGGTTACTCTAGCCCCTTCTTCATGTTTCAGGCAAAATATTTTGCTCTGGGGCCCTTGTAAGGTCACATGAGGTCATCCGAGGTCAGCCAACACCCTTTTTGTCAATAAATTATCGACAGAATGAAGATAGAGAATTGAAACCGGGACGTTTTTTTCGTCGATGCACGTCTCCCCAACATCTAACATGACCTACTTGGGTCACCACTTGACCTTGACCTTGATGTCAAATTTTGACGTTGACATCTAACACCTGGTCAACTTGAATATTATTCAAAGCGCCTTGACGAGACGAACACGATGGCGTAAAAATCATTGCTTTATCTTTATTAGGTAAACAAATTATTTGTGTAAGCAACTTTTGCCAAAAATAGCCTTTTTGGGCCTTGGATGACCTTTGAAGCCTAAAATTGTTGACCCCTGAGCTAAAATTTGAGGACATCTGAGCGATTGAATTTTTAAAGAGTTTTTTTATTGCCTTTTCCGGTAGTTCCTGGATGTAGTTATAGTTCCCGAGATATTTTGTTTTTTTTTCGAAGCAAAGTCTAAAACTGGAAAATCGGACCTTCGATGACCTCTGGTGACCGTCAGTATTGAACTAAGCCAAACACATGACTGAAATGGTTTCAAAATGATTTTTGACGAACTTTTGAACGGTATCTTTAAATCGCGCCAAACAGTTCTGTCAGACGAAAACGCGAGTACACATTTATAAAATATTCCACTCATGATCGAACCAGGAATCGAAATGATTTGATAATAATGACTTTTTGACCAGTCCCTATATTAAACTATCATAGACAATAAGCGCAAGGTATTGAAGAATCAATATTTTGTGTACCACATTACAAATTCATTTTCCGTGGACAGATCCGCTAATAAACCCAGACAAACGACCGAGAACGTGCCATGGGACCTCCAGGCCATCGTTCCCCCTAACGATGGCGTTCCCTAACGATAGTATGCCTGCTGGCTCATAATATGCTGATTGGGAGAATAATGTGGAAACAGACATGGAGATGTGGCTGGGAGTGAGATGACAGAATCGGAGGGTGTTAGGCGCTAATATCATGTAATGTGGGCTATGATTCAGACGGTGTGAGCAGACAGAGACATAACATACACCAACCCTGCATTGAATTGAAGTCAGCAATGCTCTAGAACGATGGATCCCTGACGGGTTCCAATATTAAATTTACCTAACTATATACCATTTTAAATTATAACCTGTTTTGAGCATTTTTACCAGAATCTAGTAAGAAACAGTAAGCAACTTCATGTACTGATCGGAAAAGTTTCTAGAATAGGTATATATCATTCTTCTGATTCCAATTCTGAGTATAACTCATTTCAAGAACATTTAACTATCAGAATATATGACGACATATGTCATATATTTCAACTTAAAATCAATATGCACACACAAAACGACTAGGTTACAAATAATAATAAACAATCAGTGTAGTTAACCAAAGTTTGTTGTTGAAGTATGTGGTTGATGCGCTAAGCCACGTAGGGAACGTGGTGCATCCCTTGGCCCAAAACGGTGGGAAACCACATTTGCCTTATTACTCCTTACGGTAAGGATAAAAGACCAGACATCTCAGTATTCGCCATGTTTTCCAGCTTGCTTGGCTGATGTCGAGCCGGATATTCAAACGGACATTTTAGACATGACTTCAAACTCTCTAAACCTACTCCGTTCCATACAATATTAAATACCTACACCACAAAAAAACAGACAGAACTAAACATTCAAATCTGTCGTTTATGTATTATCCATAACGATTTGGATGTGATGGAAACTGAGAGCCTATGATTAGTTGTCTATTCCATTTTACAAAACCTTTGTTAAGAAACTTTGATCGATCAAGTGATCACAGTGCTGTGATCAGATCCGAACGTTAAATATCACAAACTTCCGCCACTGCGAACATCTTTTTTGAAGGAAGCTATTAGTCGATTAGTTAATCAGTTGATAGAGTTCATTGGGGTTAATTAAATGCCAGATTCATGCGAGCACCATATCCTTTATGTCATCATAGTTCCAAAAACAGAAACGTAAAAGAGCGATAAAATGTGAAAGCTACTAGCGAATCTCAAATGTCACTGAAAACAGTAGTCGTTGACCGATAAATATACGGAAATGGGGTGACGTTGAGCATTTGTGTAAAATTATCTTCATGCTGTCTAAGTATTCTGTCGTGAACCCAATCAACAAAAACTCGTTATATGTTATTTTCAAGTTTCCAATCTGTCAAAGACAAACCAATTACCCGCAGAGCACAATAACAAAAAATGTTTCCCGTCCGTAAATTGCAATGACACATTGCTCCGACAGCTATAACGTTAAAGGGATATTGCGCACTTCCGGAGGATTTCTAAAAAGCAACTTAAAAGTGACGGGGTGGGGATCAACAATCGTATATGCTTCAAGCACAAACTTGCTCCTGCAACACCCTTTATCGGCAATTTATTTTGTATTTATTTCCTGACTCCAAAACCTTGGTCCCAGCTGTGGTCAGTATTCATGATCAGTTTGGCTGTGTCATCATCCAGTTTGGCTGTGAAATTTGCGCCCGCCCATAGCCGAAGCGTCCGAATTCGCCGAGACTTGACCTTGAAAAGTCTATCTGTGTTATAAGGATATTGGTCACAAATCTCCTACGGCCCCAAAGTCGAGCCATAGCCATTCTTGCTATTTTATATTCATGTTTTATTATGAAAGAGGCAGTGGTTGGTGAAAATATAATTAACGGTCCACGCATTTTAATTGTAAAGTGCACTGACGGAATGGTGATGTTGAGTTTGCAATATTCCAAGAGCAAATCATAGTCCGCAAAGACAGTGATTCTAAATAGTGATGAGGCGACTCCCAATTTTACGAATGTGTGCCAATGACTGAGTGGTGTAAATGTATTTTTTGATCTAATAGGGCGAGTTTCGGCAACCAAATTTTGCAGGTGAAATCGGACACGCCTTAATCTACCGATACACACCAAAAACTCCACATTGGCCTGCGAAGGTGGCAATATCCCCTGTAACTGGTAGCGTTCCGACCTCCCTGGTGACAACTGGCGCTGCAGGGAGGCGTGCGACTGGGGTGTGTCCGTTCCCACTGTGTGGACTCACCCTGAGCGGTTGGGACAACGACTCACGTGGCCATAGCCAGGTGCCGACTGAGGTATGCCGCGGGCCGCCGGCCGCCGGCGCCGCCGCCACTCGGCCGGCACCGATCCCCGCGCACGCACGTCAATAATACGACGGCACCAACGTCCGTGACGGGACGAGACCTACTCAGCCAGCGGCGCCGCCAGGCACAGGTGACGGGGGCACAGAGGCGAGTCCAGGCACAGGTGACGAGGGAAACTGATATCACGAGGTGTATCCAGGGATAGGTGATGGGGGACACAGAGGCGAGTCCAGGCAACAGGCTGACGGGGGGCACAGAGGCGAGTCCAGGCACAGGTGACGAGGGAAACCTGATATCAGAAGTGTGTCCAGGGATATGTGACGGTGGGGCACAGAGGCGAGTCCCAGGTACAGGTGACGGGGGGCACAGAGGCGAGTCCAGGCACTAGGTGACGGAGGTGGCACAGAGGCGAGTCCAGGCACAGGTGACGAGGGAAACGGATATCAGAGGTGTGTCCAGGGTTAGGTGACGGGGGGCACAGAGGCGAGTCCAGGCACAGGTGGACGGGGGGCACAAAGAGGCGAGTCCAGGCACAGGTGACGAGGGAAACTGATCATGTGTCTAGATGTGTGTCTAGGGATAGGTGATGGGGAGCATTGATATCAGGGAGCGTGTCCAGGCACAGGTGACGGGGGAATGCTCTAGAGGCGCGCCCAGGGACAGGTGACGGGGGTCTGATGTTGTCCTGCCATTGACCTCAGCCGAATGGTATTGCTCAGAGGGTAATTATTGGACCCTAATTATCTGCTAAACCAATGAATCGTAACGAGACGCGAAAGGCGACAATCGAAAGCCTACCAACAAGACGCATATTAAGCGTGCCTTAGGAAATTTCCAAATTAATTTAAACATGCCAGGTCAAGACTAGGTCAAGTCTCCAAAGGAAGCGTGTTTAGCTATGCGGTCCTATGATTTTCATCCATAGCACTGGTATGTATTAAGGTCATTTCCAACAAACTACCTTTATTATCAAACATTATTATCAGACAAATGTTGTATTATCAAACATGAAATCACTGATATGGCTGAAAGCTGCAAAGACAAATAAAACAGTGGCAACATATAGGTCCAGGTTGCTCGTTTAGCTGCATTGTTTTTTTTTCGGCTGTTGATATCAATCAACAAATATTCCCTAAAAACAAAGACAAAATCCAGACCTATGGATAGTGGGTTTATGCACACTATCCCGCGCACTGCAGGGGGGGTTGATTTCCGCCCCCCCCCCCCCCCCCTCACCCCCACAGGTTTTTCGCAGATAACTAAAAAAAAAAACGGCGGCGAGCAGCAGCCGCCGGGGTTTTGGACACACATATTAGGACATCAATTGCGCACAGACTGTGAGAAACCAATTGACCTCGGATCATTTTTCAGTTCAGGTTACCAGACCAGGTCAAGTGACCCCCACCCTCCAAAAACGTTTGCAGTTGTGCCAAAGCCCAGAGTTTCTCCACCGATCAGTTTGAAAATTTACAGGGTGTCATGAGGGCATAAGTACTATACAATTCGTTTATCTCGGAATTTTGATATTGGTGACCCTAAGGTCAGAGTCAATTTCGTGACCTCCCCCTAATAAGGTCAATGGGGAAATATTACAATGCTTCCCTATGCCAAGGATATGGCATGATTTGAGTTCAATTACTTCTGGATCATGTTTAATATATGATTTTCTTGATGATCCAAGTGTAAGTTTTGTTCAGCAATCTCCTATGGGGTCAGTTGGAGGTCATCCGTGTTACACCATCACTTGTTTGTCCAATAACTCGCGACATAATGAAGATAGAGAAGTAAAACCGACAGCAATTGTGTTTGTCTCGTTGAGATACGTCTCCTTATATGCAACATGACCTACTTGGATCTTGAGCCTCGAGGTCAAGGTCACGTGACCTGTGGTCAAATGTTAAAATTGACCTAGCAAGGTCACCATGTATAATTCATTCGAAGCACCTTGACTACGACAAAACACAATGGCGTAAACAGTGTTCCGTTATCGTTATTAGGGGGAAAGTTATTAGCGAGAAAACGGTTTTGCAAAGAACAAAAAACAAATCCCTTTTTTGGACCTCTGGAGCCTCACATGTTGACCGGAGATCACATTTGAGGA